>JBBPJQ010001274.1:0-11730 GCA_038088795.1 Boletus rex-veris
ACCGAGGAGCCTATGAACCACTAGTAATGTTCTTTGGCTTATGCAACTCCCCAGCCACATTCCAAACAATGATGAATGACCTATTCGCCGACATGGACAGTGTCTGTGTCGTCTATATTGACGATCTCATGATCTTCACGAAAACAGATAATCGACAAGAACATGATAGAATCGTACTCGAAGTACTCAAACGTCTAGAAGAAAATGATCTCTTCGTTAAACCAGAGAAATGTTACTTCCGCGTTAAAGAAGTAGAATTCCTAGGAATGACTATCACCCCTAATGGTATCCGCATGGATGAGGACAAAGTCAAAGCAGTTCTTGAGTGGCCTACGCCCACTACTGTTCGACAAGTCCGCAGTTTTCTTGGCCTTGCTAACTTCTACCGCAGATTCATTGAAGGCTATGCCCAGATCGCTCGCCCTCTCAATGACCTTACCAAGAAAGATAACCCTTTCAAATGGACTGACTCCCAACAAACAGCGTTTAACACGCTTAAACAGAAATTCACCACTGCCCCAATACTTGCATTCCCTGATAATGACAAAACATTCCGCCTAGAAACGGATGCCTCCGATTATGCCACGGGAGCTGTGCTCTCCATTGAAATTGATGGCAAATGGCATCCTGTTGCTTACTCGTCTCATTCAATGTCACCTGCTGAACGAAATTATCCTATTGCAGACAAAGAAATGCTCAGTGCTATCAGAGCTCTGGAACTCTGGCGCCACTACCTAGAGGGAGCAAAACACGAATTTGAGATCTGGAATGACCACGAGAATCTCCAATGGTTCATGGTCCGCCAAGATCTAAATCGCAGACAAGCCCGATGGGCTCAATATCTATCTCGCTTTCACTTTAAATGGCTACATAAAGCTGGCACTTCAATGGGCAAAGCCGATGCTCTATCTCGCAGAGAAGACCACGCTGAAGGAAAAGAAGATGATAACAAAGGCGTACTTCTGATGCCCAAAGATCAAATACGCACTGTTGTCCACCTCAACACAGATGCTGACACTATTCTCGAACGAATCAAAGTCGCTCTCAATAAATTAAAAGAAACCGACATATCAAAATTATGTAATGACAATCAAGTCTGTATGGAGCAAGATTTGCTAGCAGACCTAAATGGAAAGATCTTCGTCCCTGATGTAGATGACCTTCGTATGGAAATCTTACGTCTACATCACGACACTCCACTCGCTGGACACCCTGGAGCAGAGAAAACATTGGAGCTAATCCACCGCAGCTACACATGGCCAGGATTGAGCACATTAGTCAAGGACTACGTGTCGCGCTGTGACCGCTGTGCATGCTTCAAAGGACAGAATATTGCACCTGCAGGAAAGTTACAACCCCTGCCGATCTCCGATGGTCCATGGCAAGATCTATCTGTCGATTTCACGACTGATCTTCCCCTTTGCAACGGATTCGACTCAATCCTGGTGGTTGTTGATCACTTCTCCAAAGAAGTCGAATTCATCCCTTGCAAGAAAGCCATATCCGCGCTTGAAACTGCCAAATTATATATGACCTATGTCTGGAAACATCATGGTCTACCACGCACTATTATATCTGATCGAGGACCGCAATTTGCCTCACAAGTGATGCAAGATTTGTGTCTCCGATTAGGAATCCAACCTAAATTATCCACCGCATTTCACCCACAAACTGATGGTCAGACAGAACGCATGAACAGAGATTTACAACAATACCTTCGTCTCTTTACTTCCGAGAAGCAAGATGAATGGGTTGATTGGTTGTCACTTGTACAGTTCTCTTATAACTCAAAGCGTCAGGCTTCTACACAAAAAACTCCCTTCTCTGTTACCCATACTTATGCCCCTCGCATGGGCTTTGAGCAGCATCCTTCCAAAACACCTGTTGCCGAGCAACTCATATCGGATATTGCTCAAACCTTGGATCAGACTAGGGCTAACCTCACCGCTGCGCAGCATCGCATGAAAGCACAAGCTGATAAGCATCGATCTGCTGTGCCGACTTACGCTGTGTCAGATCAAGTTTGGCTTTCTACCGAACACTTGAGGCTACCCCGCACGTCAAAGAAACTCTCTGAGAAATGGCTTGGCCCATATATAATTACTAAATTACTTGGTCCAAATGCGGTTGAGCTGCACTTACCCAAAACGATGCGCATCCACCCGGTTGTCAACATCTCTCGTGTTAAGCCATATAAAGAGCGTCTCGTTGGTCAACCCACGTTCCGCCCTGGACCAGTGGTGGTTGCCGACGACCGTGATATTGAATTTGAAGTCGACTACATTGTCGATTCTAGATGGAAAGGCCGTCGCCTTGAATTCCTTGTTCACTGGCTTGGGTATTCTGACGCTGATCGCACTTGGGAACCTGAATCTAACCTGACGCATGCTTTGACAGCCATCAGTGAATTCCACCACGCCTATCCCAGTGCGCCTCGTCGTCTCCGCATGACGTCATTCGATTTCTTGAATCTATTCAAGCATTGTGGAAAGCCTATCCCTGAAGTCACTGATAATCGTCTCCCATTTGATCGACTTGATGTTGATTAAACCCCTGGGCTGTGTCAGGGTTACCAATGCAATAAACATCGACTTCCGGTTGAGCCTTGCTCCCACAATGTCTTACTCCTTTTCCACTGTCTTCGCCTTCCTCTATTGTGCCCTCTCTTATACCTTTCCCCAACCTCGTTTCAAGTGGGTTATCAATATGCCTGGATTCTTGCCTCATCGTCCCACATGCTTTAGTACGCCCGAGGATATTCGGCGGTATCGTCTCGGCCTTCCCCAGGCTACTCATTATGTGGATGATACTCTTTATGGTGATCCATCCATCAATTGGTCCGGCGCTCCTGGTCCCACTTGGGGACTTCCTACTCCGCCTGATTCCCATTGGAACATGGTGCATGATAATAATAGTAATGTTTTCACCGAGCATGACACTGCTTCTGTATGGGGCTATGATGCGCCTTCCCTGGAGGATGGCTCCTATGATGAAAATTGGGGCGCTGCGCCCACCTATGCCGACGATTTTGAGGAAACCGGTTGGCCTCACGGCTTTTGGTCCTGGGACAATCCCCGTCCTTTTGAACCATCTTGGCCTCCTTGGATCGACCCTGATGTTGAAACTCGCCACAATCTCCTCCTCTGGCATGCTTCTGTCAGCTGGCCTGCTCTTGCGCCTCCCGAGATCAATCAGGATGCTTGATCATAGCAGGGGGGTAGTGTTACGGTCCCTTACCAATTAGCCCCTATAACCCGGACACTATGCTCATTCACTACACTTCAGTTCCTACACTTTCATTCTTCATCCACTTTCCCACAAAGCCCATTACTATCCCACGTTATTGATCTTGAGGCTACGCGCTCCAGACTTACACATGTCGCACCACACCCTCGCCTCATGTCTCCTATCGTACACGTGCCCGTACAGCCATGCTTATCCTCCAGTTACAACGATCCTCATGTTGCCTCATGTTGCCCAGTGATACCAACTCATGTACTAGTATAGTAGTAGTAGATAAGCACTGCACGGTCTGTGCACTTGTACTAGTAGTATAAATACTATAGCCAAGCGACCAAGACTCCCCAGTCTTGTTCTCTTGGAGTTTTCCCAGAACTGCTCACTAGTACTCTTGCCACTTCAGACACTAGACCCTTAGGTGGGTTCTGGTCGTTTCAGATTTCTTCCTTTTTTCTTTTATTTTGCTGGTATTTATGGAGATATTAGATGCTGGCATCGAGCCTCCGAGTCTGGAAGATGGTTCAGATGAGGCCACTCGTTCGAGCCAATCACCATCTGAGTCATCAGACGTCACGAGTGAAGGGGAGTCTTACGAAGACGATGAAGCTGATGGTTGGGATTGGAAAGCGGATGACAACTCCGAAGATGAGGTTGTACATGAGGAAGCATGTATAGATGAACTGCAAGGTGCTGGCCAACAGGAGCATGAAGAGAATCTATTCAATTTGCATAAGTGAGTCTCTTACTGTGAGTCTCTCACTGTGAGTAACAACACATTCATCATTCCTTATGCAGGGAATGCAGTCCTCTCTGATGGTGATTGCGACAACATACGCGCTTTCAATCTCCTCATCAAAGGGAAGATTACTCAGACAACATTTCATCAGATGGGATTCGTTTTTCAACACAAGATGCACCTATCCTCCGAATACATCATCTGCCGTCGGGCAGTCGAACTTGCACGGGTCACTTCCATGAAATATGATTGTTGCATCAACTCGTGTATCCTCTATACAGCGGCATATTGTGAACTTCCTACCTGTCCTTACTGCAACACATCACGACTCAAACCGAATGGAAAACCTCATCACCAATTTGTTTACTTTCCTCTCATCCCCCGCCTCCAAGGATTCTTCCAGAGCATCGACAAGATTCACCTGATGGAGTACCGGGACAAGCTCGAGTCATGTACTGACCAAATCTCTGACGTCTTTGATGCCACACACTACCGAAGACTCGTTGAAGAATATGTTGTAGTAGATGGAGAAGAGTTACCTCACTGCTACTTTGCTGATGGTCATGACATTGCCCTGGCACTTTGTACTGACAGCTATCTGCTCTACAAACGACGCTGTGGTCCTGCTGCTACACCTATCCTTCTGGTCAACTACAACATTCCTCTCCATCTTCGCACTCGTCAAGAACATGTCATCTGTGTCGGAATTGTACCCGGACCACATCAACCAAAAGATCTAGCTTCTTTTTTGTCACCTCTAGATGACGAACTTGCTGAACTCGCCTTTGGTGTACCGACCTTCGACGCTTCCCAAGGACTTATCTTCGACTTACACGCATACGTGATCCTCAAATTAGGTGATATCATCGCTGTGCAGAAGTTCCTGAATATCAAGGGTGATAACTCCATTTTTCCATGTTGCTCATGCAAAATCAAGGCAGTGCGGGGTTTGGGGACGACCCATTATGTTCCGCTGCATCCACCTAAGCAACGTTCCAACCAAGGGCTCGTTACTTGGAAGGCGGATGAACTACCTCTCCAGACGCATCTAGACTTCCTGAATACATTCGAGAAGATTCGCTATGCACCCTCTCATGCAGCAAAGGAGAAAATAGCCAAGGAAACAGGTATCCACAACCTACCTGGATTGCGGCGGGTCGGTTCGCTTGATTATGCACGATGCATACCATGGGAATGGTTCCATCTCTTACTCGAAAATATCATTCTGAACTTGGTTGACCTCTGGACAGGCAAGTTCAAAGGCCTCGACGTTGGTGAAGGTGAATTCAGGATTGCGCCTCATATCTGGGAAGTAATTGGTCAAGAGACTGCAGCAGCTGTTCAACACATTCCTGCATCATTCGTTCGCGTTCTTGGCAACATCACCACCCATCGCTCTCTTTTCGTTGCTGAATTGTGGTGCTTTTGGTTTGTCTACTTGGCACCTCTACTCCTCGAGAACCGTTTCCCGAAGAAGAAGTATTACACGCATACAAGGGAACTCAGTGAGATTATGAAGCTTACTTTGGAGTTTCGTATTACAATGGAACAGGTCAAGGACGTTGAGCGGCGACTTCAGAAATGGGTTGAGAGATTTGAGAAGTATGTCACCCAATGCCTTTGTAGTACACTTTTACTGAAGACTTTGGCGCACAGGTATTATTATCAATACCAAGTTGACCGGCTCCCGACTTGCACACTCACCGTGCACGGACTATTGCATATCGCTGAAGGAATCCGCTACTGTGGCCCTGTATGGACAACATGGACTTTCTTTATGGAACGCTACTGTGGGATGCTTCAATGCTCTATGCGTTCTCAAATACAGCCATGGGGCAACTTGAATCGCATCTTACATCACTCAGTCACACATGAACAACTCACTGTCTGATACGACCTTGCTGAGGAGCTGGCATGGTGGGATGACCATGCGGATGACGGACCAGCCGGGTCCGAAGAAACCTTCGAAGACTGTGAGTTCAGATCTCACTGTATGACGAACACTTTGCATTGGATTAACCACAGCCTAGACGAAGACCATGTCCTTCGTGCACCATTCAACAAGCAACCCATGAATGATCTCTCTGTACAGCAAAGGATCGCCCGGTATGTGGCTCAGGTTATAGGAAAGCGAGACAGTGAGGTGAAGAAGCGTCTCCCGACGCCTTTTCTATCTGCCGGGAAAATGAGGATACGAGGTGGCGGCGATCTATTTCGGACAAGCATGGTCACTCGCAGATCAGGAACTCCGGAAAGAAGGAATTGCTATGTCAAGGTACAACTACTAACATTTCTCTGAAGTACAAGGTTTCTGATCAATCGGATAGTACGAGGTTGAACTCGAGGGCCGGAACAATGTCCTCATCCATAAAGTTGGATATGCAGAGCTTAAGAAGATTTTTGTCGTTGCCCTGCCAACTGATGCATTTTTCACGACTCTCAGTGGTAAAACCCTCGTTCTTGCAATGATCACGCCATGGGAGACGAACGGCAAGAATGCTCCCTTTGAGAACATGTGGTTGGAATCGAAGAAGGCAGATGCTGTTACGGATATCCGGAGTCTCAAAGCCATTGTCGGTCTGGTTAAGGTAGGGAATCGATGGGGGATCATAGATCGGCAATCTGTAACAGGCGCAAGAGTGTTTTTAGAGGCAAGGCCTCAGGAAGGTCCTATGATGGACGAGGATGGACTTGGTGAGCTGGATGAATAGAACAGTTTTGAGGCTGGACGGTCACATTGGAGTTTCGAGTGATTGGGAAAAATCGGGCAACTTGTACTGGCAGTATGACTAGTACAGTGTATACATAGCACTGAAAATCATATCATTCGCCCGCATTGACACTGGAAATCAGTGTCACCAGAACAGAAGGGAATGAAAATAAATGTCTAGCGTCTGACGCTAAAAAGACGTGTCCCAGACATCAGTGGCGTGGACACTGATTCCTCGCACATCAGCATCCAGGACACTGATAAGTAATGCTTTTACTATTTATAGTGGATATTGTCATCTCTCATGCCTTGCATCTCGAGCACTTGTGTCTTGTGCCCACTGAATGACCCTACAACAGCTTCCACCTGATGCACAAATGGATCATCCCAACTCCCCAAGTAATTCAGTATCACCATAGCACCCTGGAAAGCTTCTTTTCACATTGTAGCTGGCTTGACTGACACTGTATCAGCATCGTCACTGGAATCCATTGTCCAAGCCCTTTTCCCACACCTCCTTTGTGTCTATTACCACACAATAAATGTCTTCATCTGCTGTGTCAAAGCTATTGTGGTCAGCTTCAATTGCCAGATTGAGTATTTCATTGAGATTCATTCAGTTTGACCTCTGAAGGATGCCTCTCTCCTTGAGGTCATCAAGAGCTTAGGTTTCATGACAGTGGAAAGCTGATAGTTTGTTGACATGGTTCAACACGACAAAAAAAGATGATGTAATATGGTCCAAATATAGATATATTGCTGCTTAGTCATTGAAGTTATGATTTGGTCTCTTAAAGTTATGGAGATGGCAATTATTTAATTATTTAATCCAACTAAACCTGTAGGGGTGCCTGAGAAATTAATTTTAATTAATTAAATTAAATCGCATGCAGTCCAAGGGGGACAATTTGTGGAAACGACCTTCCAAATAAGTTAAGTGCAATTAAAACTCTGATAAGTACTTACACCCCTACAGGTATAGTCGGACTGCCACAGAGATTGAAAATTGTGTACATGTCACGTGATAGTACTACCTTGGCCCCTTGCACTTACTCTGACACCTGGGACACAGCCAAATATGCTTAGCAGACATATTGGGTAAATAGCATTAAACAAATGGAATCTGTGTATTTAGATATGTTGGTGTGACATTTCTGCCACCTATTTAGGATAAATAAATCTAATATGCAGGTTTAGCATATTGAGGGTTACCAATTCAGGACATTTATGCCTCAAATAGAAAAGATAAATGGAGGAGTATCATTAATGAGATATGTCTAACATGTACTTAACATTGTCTCAACTATTAAGTATGATATATATATATATATATATATTTTCAATATGGATGCACACATATTTCACAACATACTTCGCCTAGGACACGGAGCATATGTCAGCTATGTTAACTTGAGATGTCAATAATAATCTTGATGAAAATGATAGCCTTGATATGTAAATACAGATTTCGCCTATGTTTTCTCAAATGAGGAACTGCCCCACTGAGTGGGGACCCTAGGCAGCATGCACAGGAAATTGCAGACAAGTATTAGCCATGCAAGTAGAACTAGTGAGAAAACTATAGCCAGTCCAGCCACAGCACCAGCAAATGCAGAGCCTGCTAAATTGATGAGCAGCATCAGCCACCACCAGCTAGACGAGGGCTGTTACAAGAAATGAGCTTCACTGAATCATTCGCGAGTGGTGGGGTGCACCTCTGGAACAGCTTTGACAATCTGGGAGCAATGAACTGGTTTTTGAGCTGAGTGGTAATTTTGGCAATTTTTGGCAATGATGCCATCTCTGGCAGTAATAATGAACACAAGAAATGATATAAAGGTGGCAATGACTTATGACCATGGCTACGAAAGAGAACCTTGGACTGGGATGGCAGACAGATAACTGAGAGCACTGTGTTGAGGTTATGGAGTGATGATGAGCTTATGTCCTATTTCGAAACAATTGAGTGGTCCCAAAACAGAAAACAAAAGGGTTGGTACATATACAAGGTAAACAATTAATAAGGTAAACGAAGTACTCACATAGATACAAGGGGTGACTATAAGGGGCACGATTAACAAGGTAAACAAAGTACTCATGTAGATACAAGAGATGTTGATTACAAGGATCATAGTACAAGGAGGGGTGACTTCATATATAATAAGGATGCTGGTGTACGCCGCTCATCAAAACGCAAGCTCCAATGGCACTCTGTTTCTGCACAACATGTGGCCTCAGGGGGAAGGAGCTCATTAACAATGAGAGACGGAGGCATGTGAGGAGCAATCAAGCTCTGTGGGTACCAGGGAATAGTCCTGATTCTGAGGCGTGTTTCTTCTGATGCATACTATGAATTCATACTAATATTCTTACAGGAAGATCTAACCCAACAAATGTCCCAGGAATCGATAGAACCTGCCTCTGATGAAAGTGTGAGTGATTCAAAACATTCCAGGGTCATCATCATGACTGTATCTTATAGATGGAGGAAATTGCTCAGGGAGTGTTTAAATTGATCCTAGAGAATGCTTCTTGGGCACATGAGAAGGGAGCAGATTTGATGGTTGTCGCACCAAGCAAAGAGGCCTACCTGCAGACTATGCAATCAAATACCGACATTTTAAGCACTACAGACCTCGAAGGGCTGAATGAAAAATTTGCAAGACTGATCTCAATCGACCATGAGATGCACTGTCATGCTCAGCAGATACATAATGTGATGGAGGGTTTGAATAAGGCCAGCGCCCAGGAAGAGATCCAAGCAGACCTGAAGGATCAGCTTAGATGGCTTATTGAACATCTAGACCTCGTTACTCACCTCAACACCAAAGGAGACAAAACCAATGATCTTCTTCATCAGAAAGTGGAAAGAAATTTGAGGGAGCTGTTGGTGGCCATCAGGAGCATCGTGACAACCTTAGCAGATAGAACGACAGAAGACGTATCACTGAAAGAAACAGCGTCCAGCATCGTGAATACTGGTATGGAACTCCCACTATGTCACTGCGAGTTACTCATTTGTGTTGAAAGGGCACGTACTTGATGTCACGTGACCTGCTTATATAATCAGTAAATAGTAGTATATAAGACTCTGCTGAGTCTGAATATATAACCAACTCTCTTGATCTCTAACCGCTATCATCTCAGAGTCCCCACTCCAAAGGTAATGCCCTAGAGTAGATTCCTTCTACCCGGTGTCTATATCGGGTAGACGCTATTGCAACAATTTGTTCATAGAAACAAAATTCACCCTCAACTTTCGGGGGGCTAATCCGCTCATTCTACTTACCTTGTTCATCGCCATCATCCTGAATGTTTTTGGCAAGCTTACCCATCCTTGGAGCAACGCCACATTGGAGCTCCTGAACCTAGTGTTGAAAACTGCTCTAGGTAGTCCAGGTGCTTCAAATCTCTGCACTCTGCCAACCTTGGACGAATCGGTCACAGAGCCCACGTATGTGCCGCATGACATCCGTTCTGTATGCCAAAAATTCAACCTGGAGCCCTCCATAAGAATGCACACTACTTGCGTAAGGTGTTCTTGTACTTACCTGCCAATCACCAAGAAGAAAGGAACTATATATCCTGAACAGTGCACCTTCAAGAAATACCGTGGTAGCAAACCTTGCGGGCAGCTTCTTGTCAAAACTACAAAGTCCAGGGTTGCTCAATTGACCATACCGATAAGACCCTTCGTTGTCCAAGATTATAACGATTTTCTAGCCGGTTTGCTAAGTCAGCTGGGTATGGAAGCTGCAATGGAGCGCAGAACTAGGTTAAATAATAAGTATCAACTCTGGGACGTAAAGGATGGGACTGGAATCACTGAGATCGCGGGGCCAGATGGCAAGCCATTCATGGATGGGCTCCAAAGGAGTGACCTTAGGTTAACCTGGAGTCTCTCTGTTGACTGGTTCAACCCCCACAGAAACAAGTCGGCTGGCAAAAAAAAATCAGTTGGTTCAATCACAATGGCCTTGCTTAACCTCCCACTAAGTCTTTGCTACAAAGCAGAGAATATCTATGTCATAGGCATCATCCCTGGGCCAAAGGAGCCATCGCTAGATGAGATCAACCACTTCCTTCATTCTTTCATCAACCTCTTTCTACCTGCTTGGCAGAATGGTGCATGGTTCACAAAGACTATGGAACATCCTGAAGGGCATTTATCACGAGCTGTCATTGCTGTTGCAGTGAATGACTTACCTGCAGCTTGGAATGTCACAGGCTTTGCAGGACCTACTGCCCTTCATCTTTGCAACCTCTGCTGGCTGCATAAAATGGAGATCAATAACTTTGAATGCGAGTTGTGGAGAATGCGCACCCTAGAGGAGCATCTAGATGCGGCGAATCACTGGAAAGAGGCAGAGTCACAGAAAGCACGGGAGAAAATTGTCAAAGAGACAGGGGTGCAGTGGTCTGAACTGCTTCACCTGCCTTACTGGGACCCTACTCACTTCTTGGTGATCGATGGTATGCATAATCTCTACCTTGGCTTGGTTCAGTTTCACTTTAGGGACCTTATCGTCATCGACAAACCTGCCAACCAAGAACTCTGCAGATCCCATCCTTCACTGAAGAGGCCAATTGCTGAGGGGGAGATCCAAAAGGCTAAGGACCTATTTGACTCAGGATCATCCATGGTGTCCCTCAATTGCATTCACATACTAGTTCTGCTGAAGGTCATACAGAAACGTGGCCTGATGGCACTGCTACCTACTTCAAAGAAAAGACCGACAAAGAAATCCCTAATCAATGTGCTATTGGTAAGATATGGGTCATCAAACTAAAGGATGGATGACACTAACACTCTTAAAAAGGGTCAGCCTCATAATCCTCCACAGTCTTCTCTCATGGAGGTTGATGGACCCAGAAAAGCTGAAGATGGACTTCCAGGAAGTGACTGTTGAAAGGACACGTACTTAACGTCACATGACCTGCTTATATAATCAGTAAATAGTAGTATATAAGACTCTGCTGAGTCTGAATAATAAAATAACTCTCTTGATCTCTAACCGCTATCATCTCAGAGTAACTCCCTCCA
>JBBPJQ010001275.1:0-11730 GCA_038088795.1 Boletus rex-veris
CATCAACATTGACATTGTGTTATCGCCGTTGGGGTGGGGGTGGCCATGTCACTGCGTTGATGTTGCTGTTGGGGTGGGGGTGGCCATGCCACCGCGTTGACTGTCGTCGTGCGACTCGCATTGTCATGGTTGGGGGGTGGCCGTGCCACTGAATTGTTGTCATTGTCGTCATTGGGGTGGGGGTGGCCATGCCACTGGCAGTCGTCACGTGACTCACATTGTGGCAGTTGGGAGGTGGCCATGCCATTGAGTCGTTGTCGTTGTCAGGGTGGTGGTGGCAGTGCCACCAAGTTGACCGAGTCGCAGGTGTCGACGTTGTTGTGATGGTGGTGGCACCACTGCGGCAATGTCATCATCATGTTAATGCCATTGGGGTGGGGGTGGCTGTGCCACCAAGTCGTCACTGTCATTGGGGTGGTGGTAGCCATGCCACCACGTCAATGTCACCATTGGGGTGGCCATGCCACTGGCATGGCCACTGGTAGTGTTGCCACAGCTTAGCTTGGCTTGGCTGTCAGCTATTATCAGCTTGTGTGGGGACTCAGTTATATATCACCTCGGCTATGCACTATATCTGGCTCAGCCTGGCACAGTTAGTCAATGTAGCTGACCTTAGCTGACAAATGGGAATACAAGTACAACAGCACATGACAAATTCCAACCAGGCAACAGCTACTAGTACATATTGCACAACGATGAGTAAAGATAGAGAAAATGATGTATCCGTATGCCCAATACCACCAAAACTAGCATTGTCATCTGGCTGTACATGGCATTTGTTCAATTCGCCTCAAATGCCTCATGTGTGAATCAAAGTCATGCAGTTTTTTTGTCATTTAGCCTCTCATTAAAACTCAGATGTTCAAGAAAATATACAGTCGCTTACATCGAGGTCCCAAGGTTTTCATTGTTCTTGGTCTCAGCGCATGTCATTGGTTGCACAATTATCAGCGGCACAGACAATGCTGCAGGCTGAAGGAGGGTTTAGAGATAGTCGTAATCTGGCTTCTGTGTGAATGACAGGCTGCAGGCATAAGTGAGTAAGGACAGGATTTGCGTTGGAATGTTGCCATTGCCAGATCCAGTTGACTCCTTCATTCTTTGGATAAATGAGTATGACAGATGTTTACCAGCACGGTCCAACCACGGTAATGATCCACAGTGGAGGAACATGAGAGAGTACACAAGGGCTTCGAGGTCATCTCAATGGCTGAGTTCTCACTGATAGTGGCTGTTGAGGGAGGCATATGCTGGTGTGCCGACAAATGTGCTAGATTGCCCCATAGGAATGTGGATTTGTGACTCTTGATCACAGTATTGTTTCGCAAGGCTGAAGTCAATAAAAAAAACTGTGTCCTGCAACTTGCCTGTCCCCATGACAATATTTTGGGGTTTGACGTCACGGTGGATGAAGTTGTGGGAGTGAATGCTTTCAAGATGAGATATCTAGAATGAAGGGGGTCAAGTTAGTCACTCGCATTGCACCAAAAATTTCACTCACAAGTTATAGTCCCAGCTGAGCAACATGGCTTAACTCAAGTGTGCCGAGAGAGGATGCCTGAACCAATTTATCCAGGGATGGTCCAAGGCTATCAAGTACCATCACGTGGTATGACCCCTCCTTGCTGAGCCAGAGAGGTTGAGGTACCCCAGCAACACCTTGAAGGCGAGTAAGGACCAAATATTCATGCTCCAAGGAAGATGATGGCTTGTTGGTAATGGGCTCAAGTTTAATTGCGACGACTTCACCCATTATGATGTTGTGACCACAGTAAACTGTAGCTGGTAGCCACAGATGACTCATCACACAAAGTTCAAATGCACCACCGCGATTTTTGACTCACCAGATGAGCCTGACCCCAACTTCTCATCCAGTTGATACCTGCCATCAACACGAACAACATCCCCTCCAGGCATTTTGATAGAAGGTCAGTGGACTTCCTGAGAAATTTTCACTGATTCTTCAATTTAGGTTCTGTATTGTCGTCACGACATCATAGTCACTGATCAGTGATTGCTGACTGAGCTCAGGTTCTGGATTCTGGAACATCAACTTATGTGAGTGTGCAAACAAGAGTGCAGTGCTTTCACCACAGTGAGGGGAATGGCGGCACCGGCCAGGTGATGCTGCCAGAGGCCAAGGGAGTGAGAAGTACTAATATAACTTGATGGAGTTCAAATGGTGAGTTCAACAAACTGTATTCTTTCCTGAATCATTCGTCCCCGCAATAAGCTCACCAAAATTGCTTGACAGCTCTATTTTGGTAAGAAATGACACCGGTGATTCCACGGACTCCTCAGAACAAACGCCACTCTTTTCAACCCTCTGCCCACACAAAGCAATTCCCAGGAAGAGGTGCCCAAATGAGGTCACAATCCTCCCCTCCTCAGACCTCCATGATGCCCGTCACTGTAGAAGGGAGATCATCATTTTCTTATCACGCTAACAGCTCTAATGTCACAAAGACCACGATTCCAGTGCAATCCATTGCTCCTTCACCATCCAAGATGAAGGCAACTGGCTTTACTGAAGATCCACTCTCAGAACATGGACATCACTAGGCAACCCCTTAGATCCCCCACCAATGATGTGACTACCAAGCAATTAGGTAATCTTAGTTTGGGCACTGTAGCTGCTGTGGCATTGAGGCCACCTTCCCCTATTCACCCCCTCCCACAGGACAGGCTACAGGGGACAGACAAAAATTTTCAGAGAGCATTCCAACTATTGCCAAAGTCCGTTGCATCTGCTAATTTGAGATCTGGTATGTGTACTTCATGAATCATGACACATCAGACTAAATCTAACTGAAACACCTTGGAGGCTCATTCCCAATAATACTGAACCTTCTTTCATTGCCTAATCACACTGGTTATGGCTGTAAGCAGATAAATACTACAAATGTGATCGAGGTAAGAAATGTTCAGTCATCATCAAGAAATTTCCTCAGTCAGGATGTCAGAGTCACCATGTCTTCGAGACTGTTACCATTGAAGAGTATTCAGCACTTGCACACCTCGTGCGAGAAATGACCTTTTTTCAGAAAAGACCAAAGTAAGTAAGCATGGTGGTGCGCTGAGTGGAGCTCACTCAGTTATAAATAGGTTGACCTACAGTTCTTCAGATGGCATACTCATCGTGGAGTGTCCACGCTCCATCCATGAGATGCCCCTAACAGATCTCAGGGACTGTATTTGTGACATGATATACAGTTTCCCATATGACAAATATATGGTCCACATCAAGGTTGAAATGAACCTTTCGTTTCAATCACCAACAAATGGATTCACAGCGATCCCTGACCTCAGCCTGTTTCTTGTATCTTTAAAGGACCCTCAAATCCCCGCAATTCCTATCATTGTCGAATGCATCTTCTCCCAGGGCCAAGATGACATGTGGAAAAAGTTGAAGAAGGAGATTGATGCGCATCCTGAGGTTGTCCTCATCGTGGGGGTAGTTACCACAGAAATGCCGAAGTATGGTGGGCCAGTGGAGGACTCGGATGCATGGAGGTACTTCATTAAGGAGGATGAGTGCCATGATTCTACGAGCTTTCTGAGCCTCAATGACCATGATGCTGCCAGTGAGGCCCAGTCACTATCTATCAACATTGCTGGGCATGTGTGGTGCAAAATCGTGTCTACGGACTATTATGTGTGGGTGAAAGATGATGCTGATCAGACAATCGATGTTGATCATGAGCCTCAGGCTCATGGTGTAAGTCGCTTTGTCACTCGATTGGTTTTCTGATGCGATGAGTCTTTTAGACCCTGTTCCCCTCTATCAACATGGAGCAGGTTACTCAGATGGTCACCCATGGGTTGTTAAAAGTCAGAGATGCCATCGTCTCATTTTCCCGATTGCTCAACCCATCTGTCAACACAGAGAAGTTGGAGAACACTGCCATTTCTTTTTCTGTCAATTGGAAGCTTGTCCAACTCAGTCTCAAAGCTGCAGCTGGCCTGACCGCTCATGACTGGTACCAACAATGGTATAACGAACAATTTCACAGGTGGAAGTGCCCTCACTCCAGCGATGAAGAATACAAGGACGAGAGGGGCAGTTCGGGATCAGACATTTCCTCAATCAATACCACCATCATCCCCCCTGCTCTCATCACGCCATCCGTGATCTTGACCCGTTCTCAGAAGGCTATCAGGAGAATGTAGGCTGAATGAAGTCAATGAGGTCACTCAGTATGTATACTCTACCTGAACGTTGCAATTCTTACGACACCTCATTACCGAACTTACACACCTGTTGATTTCAGTCATTTGGAGATGGATTGCCACCGCTACCCTTCTTGTTCACTTCGCATCCACAATCATCACTGAATGTTACTGTCGCTTGACTGGTTGGTCCAGATTGGAGTTAATCAAGCTATGTTGGTATGAATCATATGATATTGCCATAAATGATCACTTTTTTTTCACTCATACACACTGTGACCTATCAACCACAAATCTGAATTGACTTACTCCAGAGTTCTGTCTGTCCAGAGTCCGGCAAGTGAAATGACTCAAGTCTCATGTTGCCTTGCCAGCTGCTAGCAGACCTCATGTTTGGTGTCTCCATTCTTTTAAATTCCACAACTGATTTCCATCCCCTAGCAACAAGCCTACACTTGCCTCCCCTTTCCTTACCAAATAAAGTTACGTCAACTCATTACACATGACTGGTCGTGGCGCTTGGAAGCAGGGTCGCTCTCAGGCCTTACCTTCACATGCTGAATCTACCCCCATCACCATTTGTCCTGCTCGTCAACATCGCCCACCTCAGCGATACCGGGCATCCGAAGATAACACTGAGAGGAAATATGTTGATATCCATTGTGATTCCCCTCCCCCTGGTGGTTCTGATTCTGACTTGCCCAACAACCTAGCAGCAATATGCCCCACAGATACTGTGGCCATGAATACTGCGGCCACCTCAATTGTCAATACAGCCCAAACTGACCTGGGTGATCCCTTGACTACATCTCAGTCGGGAAGAAAGTCCTGGAGCACTGTGCATGACATATGTCACTTCTTCAGGAAGGAGCAGGAACAGACTGTCTGTCTACCATGTGAGTAAGGCTCTATCCAGTCTTCGATTCACATCTCATGCACTAACTGGGGAATGATGGGTGTAGGAAACTTATTTCAGAAGCTGCTCAGCGTGGCGAGCCAATTGAACATGAAGGTATATTCAGTCACAAAACTGCCAACAATCCACTCCGACACCACTTAGAAGTGCGACACACGCTTGTGTACCTGGAGATGCTCGAAAAGAACCATTGGATCCCACAGTCGAAACTTCTCAAAGGCGCCTTTTCTGCAGGACATTCATACAATTCTCTGAAACTTGCACTATCCAAACCGGGGATAACCGTTTACAGCCTGCCCAAGCCACCACCACTTCAACCGGGCGACAATGTGCCGATAGGCATCGGCCTTGCCTCTAAACCAGACTTTGGTGCCAATTTACCTGACTTCTCCCTTTTGGTTATGCAGGATTGCTTGGTTGACTTTATTGTCACAAATGATGAGGTATGTGATATTACTCATTCCCATAGTGTGATAACCTGATTACTCCCATTCACCAGGCAATCAACATCATTGAATGTTCCACATTTTGTCAACTCCTCCTTGTTCTCTGTTGGGATATTCACGATACAGATATCCCACATCATACCAAGATGTGCGAGCTTATTTTGGCCACTTGGCGAAAGAGTTTTGACGTGACCAAGGTGAACCTCAAGGTGAGTTGTTGACCAGTCCCGTGCAAATTCACCTCATATATTTCTCAGAAATCCATAGGCAAGATCTTGTTCACCATGGACATGTGGTCCTCGGACAGCCTTAACTTATACATCACTGTAATGGCCCACTGGATTGTCTGAGATGAGCAGACCAGCGCTCTTTCCCTGAAGACTGTGTTGATCACTTTCCGTCACGTTCTTGGTGCACACACAGGAGAAAGTCTCAGCAAGATTATTCTTGATATCCTTGATGATGCAGCCATTCCAGCTGGAAAGGTAACTCCATCCCGAATTCTGCTTTGAACACCTGCTCAAAGTCGTGTAGATTGGTCATTTTACAATGGACAATGCATCTAACAACAACTCCACATTACGAACCCTTTCTGAACATTTGAGGGTCGACTGAGAGTTTGTGTATGATGCTCAAGAGCATCGTATCCAGTGTTTTCCTCACATCATCAATCTTTGCATCCAACACGTTCTCGACAAGTATATCCAAGCCGATTTCAGTGATGTTCCATCTACATGGATCAACAACCAAGGCATCATCATCAACAAAGCCAAGTACATCAAGGCAGTGCAAGGGGATCTTGTATGTCTTGGCAGGGACATGGTATCTGCCATGCATGGCTCAGGTCAATGCCATGACGGTTTTCAACAGATGATAGAAAACAGCAACAATATAGAAGTCTTCATGGACCAGGAGGGCAAACACATGAAGCTTCCGTCTTGCCAATTACTTCTAGATGTGAGGACTCATTGGGACTCCACATACGCCATGATAAATCGCCTCTGTGGGTTATGCCAGGTATGTAATATGCCATAGATATACTTGCAAAGGACAACTGAAATCATTATTAGGCTGTTGACTACCACCTTGCTGCGCCCCAGAATGGCAATCTTGCAAGCACAAGTTACACTTTCTTGATTGGGAGGTTTTGCAGGACATGGAAGTCATGCTTGAAGTAAGTCTCTTTGTTTATTCTGACACTTGTTGCTCATTGGGACTCAATCCAGGTTCCATCTGCTACTCAGCTGATGATGTGCGGTGAACGTAGTTCATTGCTGGGTGGCACAATTCCTGCATATGAAATGTTTACCCTACAATGGTGCAATCTTTCGTCATCACCCCAACATCCTCAGCTTAGTGCCTTCATAGTCAAGGGTCTTGTGACTGCAAACAAGTATCATAAACTCATGCACAGCAACAAGATGTATATATATGCCATGTGTGAGTTCTGAACTAATGTCAGTCGTGGATATGAGCTAATCTGTACTTGCAAGTTGTGGATCCATGTATCCGCCTCTCATAGATACAGAAACACTGGGGGACTGACATTGTATCTGCAAGGTTGCACATCTTGAGCAAGGTAAACATTCACTTTCATTTGCATACACTTGCCTGAGCACTGCTCGACAGTTGTGCACATATCATTCCTCTGTGGATGTGAACCCTATGCAAGCGCACTTTGGATCTTCAACCCAAGTTACCCAACCATGCACTTTCATGACCCTCACAGCCCGGTACAGTCTCCCAGACATGCAAATCTCGCATGAAGATGAAGGTCCACAGTCAGTCGAAGAGGAATTTTCATCCTACATTACAACTACCTCGCATGTGAAGATGGATCTGCTGGCATTCTGGAGGGTGAGTTCTCGATTGCTGTTAATAAAAGCTAATATGAAATGTCAACTAGCTGAAAGCTACTAGGTTTCCTATGATATTTTGTATGGCCATGGACTATCTTCCGATCCAGGCATCTGCGGTGCCGTGTGAGCGTATTTTTTCATCAAGCGCCGAAACCGATATGAAGAAGCACAATCGGATTAGTCCCTTGCTAATGGAGGCACTGCAAATGCTGAAGTTCGCAGCAAAGCAAGATCACGTGAACTTCATGGAAGGATGGATTACTTCTCAGAAGGATATGACATATATCTGCCCTGATGGCGAGACATTACCACAATTGACGGCTGGGAATCAACTTGACGACATCATCAAGTTGATTTCAGAGCAGGAGGGGAATACTGTTTAGGACCATGTCTTGATGCTCTGATATACGTAGTCAGACAATATTTAGCATATTTGTGACGATCACCATTAGCCAATCTATCATTCTATGAGGCTGCGACATATGTACTTGTGATTTCTTTGCGTGTAGCTCTCTTTCCTAATGAGTACTTGTGGCGGATTTTGTCTCGCTCATTTGTTCCCTCGTACCACACCCACTATATACACACGAGCTGCATTGCTTGTCTTCAACACTTCTCCAGCTCAAACTATTATCAGCAAGCTGCACTCAATGGTCAGCAGTCAACAGTCAACTGCGTACTTGCATTGTGCGAGTCCGTTCCTCAACATAGGTGTTGATGACTCGAGTGGCCAGATCCATCACTGTACGTACTGCCTTCTCATTCCCTCCCCAGTTGTTTCACCTGAATTGTACTATGCATGCCTGACCAGTAACGCTGTCCTATTGTCTTTGCCGGTTCAATGCCATTTCAATGCAATTTCACCCCTTCTCACCTGTTCCGCAGCACACCCAACCAGTAATGCTATCCTATTGTCTTCACCAACACCATTTCAATGCCATTTCACCCCTTCTTGCCCGTTCTGCAGCACGCCCGACCAGTAACACTGTTCTATTGTCTTCGCCGTTTCAATGCCATTTCAATGCCATTTCACCCCTTCTCACCTGTTCTGCAGCATGCTTGACCAGTAACACTGTCCTCCAACTTGGTTCAATGCCATTTCAATGCCGTTTCACCTTCTCACCTGTTCTAGATGAAGGGGATGGAGATTTCCAACCCTCGATCCTAATTGCTTGACTCACTCTTGAGTCTTGATGTAAATTCATGGGCGTTGATGCTCGCAGCAGCCAAATTATGCAGTGTTTTTTTTTCAGTACAGTCATATAGCTACACAATTCCTGTTAGACGAGTATAATGCAGATTGAAAACAATGTATGTAGGTTTCACAGAACAGTGCTACGATGGTGGCAATGCCATGCCCACGAAGCTGACTCGAGCTGGAAAGTTCTAGGTTAGCTGGGAGGAGCTGAGCTGAGCTGAGCCATGTATTATGTGATAGTTGGGTTCCTTGACGACTCAGCTAATACACCTGCTCAGCTACAGCTGTGGCTGGCTATTAGCTGAAGCTGGGGCAACACTACATGCCACTGAGTTGTCGTCAGGGTGGTGGTGGCACCACTGCATCATCGTCATCGTCACTGCGTCGTTGTCAATGGGGTGGTAGTGGCCGTACCACTGCGTCATCACTGATTGGGTGGTGGTGACCGTGCCACCACTGTAAAGTAGCAGAAGTCCTTGGTATGGTGGCCAACAGGACTATCTCAGAAAGGTGGGTGTGAGTATGACTCGACCCAGGGGAGTGCCAGGGAACTGTAGAGGACTATTAGGAAGGTCAGAGTATCCCAAGGATGTCAAGGGAAACAGTCCGGAGGTTAGTCCAGAAATTTGGAAAATGGATAGGAGATGGTCTAGAGGTTGGAAGGAGTCCAGAAATATGAGAAATGAGGTTAGGAACGATGGGGAACGATTGCAGACACACGGGACTGCATAGAATGGTGAAAGAACGATGGGAGTATCCGGAAAGCACATGAAAACTGTCATTTCTGACTCAGGATACAGGGTTTATAGTCACCAGGCAAACTTGAGACTGTAAGAACAAGGTTTAGTATAAGTCTGGACTGCCTAGTCCGAAGACCAGCATGTCCGGTGTCGTTTCCTATGTAATCCAGATCAGTATAACGGACTATGGTACCAGACTGTCTCGGACCAGACTGGACTACTACCAGACTACTACTGGACTATCCACAGACTATATGGACTATTATGAAAGAGTAGACAAACACTGACCAAGAGTTCTGGATTGGATGGATGGATGAGGACATAGGACACGGTGGAGGATCGCCAAAAGCATGGATATCAACCTAGAGATACATGGATCTCTACACCATGTTGACGTCCTTGCGTTGTCGCTGTTGGAGTGTGGGTGGCCATGCCACCACATCATGGTCGTGATCATCATCAGGGTGGTGGTGGCACCACTGCGTCGACATTGTTGTGTTGTCACTGTTGGGGTGGGGATGGCCATGCCACCAAGTCATTGTCGTCGAGGTGGTGGTGACAGTGCCACTGCGTCGACGTCGACTTTGTCATGTCATCGCTGTTGGGGTGGGGGTGTCAGTCATGGCCAATGGGGTGTGATGGTCATGCCACCACATCTTGATGTGGCGGTCATGGCTGTCCTGCTGTGTTGTCACATCGACATGGTGGCAGTCATGCCAGCCTGTCATTGACATTGTCGATATGGTGGTGGTGGTGGTGCTGCCACATCCTCATTGTCAATGATGTGGTGGTGGCAGCGACAGATACCGACAAGTTGGAGCGTGTTTGAACAGAACGAGGTTAGCCACCTTAGTGTGACTCGGACACAAAACATGATGACATAATCATAGCTCACGAAAATCAACAAGTCCAACAAATGTAATTCAATTAGCATTTATGTAGTACAATTAGGATCTACTATTAGAATCTATGTAATGACTATGATAATTGAGTAATTTGCACACTGTCAGACTGTGTGGGATGAGCCGGCATGCCGGTCGAGTCATCGGTGAATGCTGTAAGTATGCTGTGATTCTCTGCCCAAATCGGAGTTTGCTGGGACTTGCTGTGCAGGGAACTCAAAAACTGTGAGTCACTCTTACATCATGCTGTAACAGCTGTGTCACTTATGTGATTTTGGCATGACTGTGCCAAAATCAGGATTTGCTGATGGTAGCCGATGTATCTCCCATCGTCATTGATCTCCGGGCAGCGATTGGTCTCCAAAGACATCCGACAAAACTGAGGTCAACAATGACGAGTGAGCAGCCCAACTGTTGGGACTGACAAAACTATCTGGAATGGTGAGGCAGATTCGCTGCGCGAATAAGCACACGACAAAGCTAAAAGACATTATACTCACTTGTAAGAGGGTCTCCAATAATGCATCCAACTTGATGAGTTGTCCCTGTGCCAATGACCGAATATTCCAAAAGAAAGTTGAGAGGAGGCTCATAATAACAATAAACAATCTGACCTCTGAAAGTTTGGCAATGCACTCATCACCGAATGGCTTAGCTAGCGCCCGGCTGAGGAGCATGCCATCTAAGTATTCATCCACAAGTGGGCCACAAAGCCAGCAAGTTGTGCAAGATTGCACATCACCATTTGCTGTACCTACCATATGAGAAACATGTGATGGTCGATGAGATCATCTGCATAGAATGGTTGAAGTAGTTGAAGGCTGTTGGACCAGGATCAGGACATAGAGAGGGTTGAGTATGAAAGCCGACCAATAAGTGAAACGCAAAACCCATTGATCATGAGAGTCCAAATCCAACAGTACCCCTTTGAATGATTGTGATATTGAATCCTAAACAAGGAGCACTAGGAAGTGCAATCTCAGCAAGCTGTTTTCTCAGGTAGCTCATCACGACATTAGTCTAATTGATGCTGTATTGCATAGGACTATAGTTTGGTTTGTTCCGCAGACCCACCTGGGATAACATATTATTCTTATGGACTATCAAATGATCTACCAACATACCGTCTCATTCACACCAAGGACACGCAAAAAACACATGGTGTGGGGGATTGCTACATTGTTAGATTGCAAAAGGTTGAGGAGATCATGTCCTTTCGCACCATGTGGTACACTCTTACCAAACTTATGTAATGGAACATCATCATTCATGAGGTCTGCGAACCAGGCTGGACGTTTCGCATTGTTAAGAGCGACACGAGATGGCATCTTGAAGGTCCACAGACTATCCACACCATGAATGAAATGTTAGGTGTTACGCTCGCCCTGCTCCACTATCTATCTCGTCACACTTGCTCTTATCTTATCAAGACAAAGCACTCTTGCAGGATCTTATCTTATCTAGTCACGTGCTCAGACACGTTCCCACCTCATGGACAC
>JBBPJQ010001276.1:0-11720 GCA_038088795.1 Boletus rex-veris
TGGACCGTCTTTTCACAAGAGTTTTCCCAGTGGCTCCTGCCATATCTTGCGCTGCTCTCACAGCTCCCTTTTGGTGCTCCACGCAGGATGGACAACCTCATGTCTGTCATTTTGACACTCGGATCCCCAACACTCGCCGGCTACTCGTTATTTTTGACCCTCCTTAATGCACGATGGGTCAATGACAAGCTATTTTCAGGGATTGACTATCCCAGCAGCGCAGTCCGCCTGTCTGTGGTGCGGACTTTGAGTAGTCTCCAACAGGTCCCTTTGCGCGTTCACCCTGGGAGATCTGCTCGTTTCGAGTCTCTTGTCGTTCACCCGGACAATGACAACTGGTGGATCACGCTTGCAGAAGAACTCGATTATTCGCACACGTGGTCGATCTCATCCGCGACATCCATCGCTTGGGTGGTCATCGCCTATCTACTTACTGTTGCCGATTCCCTCTCCAATGTGGCAGACAGCATTGAATCCAGTGGGCAGGGAACTGGCTCGGTGTGGCTATGGCTGCTACCGATTGTTATCGGTTGGTTGGTTCTCTCACCCAAGTGCGACTATGATCGCGTGCACGACGCGTATCACAGAGCAAATCGACAGGTGTTTGTAGCAGACTCTCGTGACGCCACCGCAGCTCCTATCCATCTTACTTGCAACTTTGGTTTGACCATCAGTTCCAGTCCGGATTGGAAGCTGTACGGCAGAAACATCACTTCCCCAGACGAGTCGCGAATTCCTCCTGTATTCAACTATGCAAGAACGTTGTCGTGGTCTCGTACCGTCTACTTGACCTCGCTATTTTACCGTGCAGCTTGGCGAAAGTCGAGCCACCGCATTGGCGTCGACGGCAAGTGCATTCCAGGGAACGTGCGCAATGACATACCCCGAGAGAGCAGGCTAGGGAACCGAGATCAAATCATCGATTACTGTCATCCTGATCATCACGAATATCCCGGAATCAATGTTCTTTGGCCCCGAGGCGTGGTCTTTAACATGATCGTGGCATCCTTGATGTCGCTGCAACTGCAATGGGGCACAACAATTGCAGCCATCCTTGCAGCCTGGTTCACACCCACCACTGTAAGTAGCCTCCTATGGAGAGACGATCCACTGAGTCGATATCGTCACCTAGGGACTTGGATGCCGTTCTCTGGCCTACCTAATATATGGGTTGTTATCCACCACAGTGTGGATTTTGCTACTTTTTTCCAGCGTGCTTGGATACTATGCACACCATCTGGTTGAAGAATTGCCTATCCCCGACTTGGAAAGCAACGAGCAACAGACCTCGCCAGCCAGTATCACAGGTAATGGTTCTGCATTTTCAGGCGGTGCTGCTATACCATTCCACCAAATTCCATCCCTTCATATCGACGAAGTAGGCACCCCGCTCGACACCGACGAACCTGCGAGTATCACAACAATCAAGTATTTTCACACAGGATGGATACATGCTCAGACGATCGCACGAGTTTCAGATTGGCTCAGATGGATAGGGAAATCACTCGCCATCGTCAACGCGATCGGGATCATTGCTAATTCTGTTGTCCAATACTCGGGCACGTACGATAATTGTTACTGTGATTCGAGCGTTTACAATTGGGGTATATCTTCCGCATTTAACGTCATTTCCCCCTTGAAGAGCGATATCGATCTAGCCCAGAGTGCTTGGATTGGCGCTCTCGCACTTGGTTTGACTTGTTCTACATTTTTCGTCGGTTCGATTTATCTGATACGGGACTCTTTGCCTTCGTAGCATGATTTGGTATTTACTTGTCCTTACGACGAACGTGTTTTATGATATTAGTCTTCTACGCGTTCAGCTCTCAGGGTAACACGTCCTGACAGAATGTCGTCACCAGGCTGCAGCGCCGA
Source organism: Boletus rex-veris (assembly GCA_038088795.1). Classification (NCBI taxonomy): domain Eukaryota; kingdom Fungi; phylum Basidiomycota; class Agaricomycetes; order Boletales; family Boletaceae; genus Boletus; species Boletus rex-veris. Next base: position 1,876 of record JBBPJQ010001276.1, read on the forward strand.
GTACATCGCCTTGGCCACTTGTCCGCTCACAAGTACTGGTATCAACACACCAACTTCACAGGTTCGGATCAGATATCGATATCTACAGCGCAACGCGGTGCACCAGTGACGGGATGTCCAAGATCTGATACAATTGTCTGTGAAAGGGGAAGGGATGTGCCTACTTAGTACTCAGAGTCCGATCAGCTTCAGAACCAGCCAATACCAACCGCAACGCGGACAAAGCCGATCGCCTTTCGGACTCCTCCGGCTTTGCGATATATCCCTTTATGGAGTGACGGTACGTAGTGTGCGGATACGGCGTTGTTGGAAGCATTCATTGAATCATTCTCTTGGGCAGCGCAATCCACGGTCCCCATATATAACCTTTGAACTCTTGAACGCTCATTTTAATGGCGGTCGGAAACGTTTCAAACTACCCTTGTATAATGATGGTCGTCACTGTCCTCTGTTGATACATTTGATACATGGTACTGGACGGTTACGGCAGGGTGTCCTTTCCGACTCCGAGGCTGGAGTAGCCAATACGTTTGCTAAAAATTGCCACTCATCGACCATATATGCAAGGCGTGCCTTGGCAATAACAGTGTACTCTACTGCCAGCATAGAGTAAAATATGCAACATGGTATCTAGTAGCAAAATAAATACGATCAGCAATGCATCTTCCTCCCCCTCAGGCTGCACACGACCCTTTCTACATGTCAGCATACCGCTGATCAAAATACATCCATATATACTTTACATCGCTCCCACAGCATCCACCACCGACCGCCATCCCATTCTCTCACCCTCGCCCACCCCTCGTGCGGTGCTACCTTTTCAACCCACAGCAAGACGGCACATATCGCAAAGTCGGCGTACGTAAGCTCGTGGCCCATGGCGACGACCCCGTCCCCATCACCCGCGTTTTTGTCCAGGATTCCAGCGAGGAATGCAAACTGTGCCTGCACTGCCGCCCATTGCTCCTCTCGTCTCCGCGCATGCTGCGCCCCTGCGACGCCGTAGTCGTCCCTCTGCTCAGCGGATCCGACGCGGAAATGGCCCTGCACGCGCGGTGGCAACCGTTGGTGACTCAGTGGTATCATGATGGGCAACAGGGGCTGTACGAAGATTTCGGCGATGTAGTGCACAAAGAGCGTCTGGAGTGCGCGTGTGCCCTCTGGGATGACTGGACGCGCGGGGTATCTATGTTCGAGGTACTCCGCGATCGTGTTGACGTGGGTGAGTACGATGGGATGGGGTTGAGAAAGCGAGCCGGATGGATCAAGGTAAGCGCTGCTAGAGACGAGCGTAGGGTCGATAATCGCGGGCAGTGTGTAAACAGGTCGGCCATCGGGGCGGAAGGAAGTGGGTGGTGCGTTGATGGCCCGCAGGGTTTGTTCGACATCGGGAAACTCGACCCAGCAAGTACGATAGGGGAGGCGTTTGTAGTTTAGAATTAGCCTGAAAACAATAATGAATAGTTTCAGAAGGAGAAAGAAATAGGTATAGGCCGACCTTATACGCCAGACGTTTGGTGCCCAAGGCTGTGGAATGTTGGAGGGCACGTCGTACAGCGTGATCATTGGTTGGGACATGGCGATTTAGAATATGTTATCCCACCAACACGGATCGCTTATGAAGCACCATGCTCAAGGTGTACCGGCGTCATGGAGTTGAATCAGTGACTCGTAAAATGCTGTGTCTATCACCTATCCAAGGGGCTACAAGGCAACCACCGACATTCTCACCTTGGCGAGGTGTAAGAGTTAACCTTGTTCGGGGTGAGGCGAACTCGTTAACCGATGCCGGCCACGACTAAGCGGGCCATGAATTGACGCCCTCAGGTGTAAGGTCAGGAGCATGGTGTACAATTCATGAGCCCGTAACAACAAAAGATGGCAACTCACATGAAATCCCCGTCGTTCCGTCACCAAAATCATTGGGATACCAAGAGCTTGATATGTATGGAAGGTCGAACCCACCGGACCCAAGGCGAGGGCAAGAAAGTCATCCTATGCTGTGTAGGAATTTGCCGGTGTTTTCAAGAAACCAGTATGTGCTATGATTATCTCGATGCAATTTCAAGTCTGCAACTAACGATGCATGCTTAAAATGGAAAGCGCCAAGACGCCGGAACATCCTGTGGCACAGCATCAGAGCTGTATACTAGTCAAACGAATATAATAACACAGCAGGACTGTGCCTCTGAAAGGGCCATGACATCCAAACATGGAACGGAGTGTGCTGCAGTATCGCCAGAATACAAGCTCCAGTGCGGACATTGCCCACGGAGTGATGATGCGGCGACCGTTGAGCCCCGACCCCATGAACGAGTTCCCATCGATGGTTGCCAGGCCCGATATACACCTTTGACGGGTTTCTCTCGAAGCCGGCTCTAGGGAGAACTGAATGGACGGCTAAAGTTCATATCAGCTGATTCATATCTACCAGGGCTGCAATAGATATGAATACTCTACGCATTCGCGACTCCAGAGACGGAATCGACTGCGATGAGGCAAGACACTTGCCATACAAATAAAGTCGCGTGTAACAGGCAAGGCACGAAGGCTGGATTCAACAATTAAACCTCGAAGGTTCCCATGGTCGGGACCGTGGGGTGCAATTTCCCAGCCGCAGGTTGATGATCATCAAATTTTTCAACCGGAAATGAAAGAGGAAATTCACAGATTGAATCGTTCGAGCGCATCCATGCCCACACTTAGCCCTGAATACCTGAAAAGACACCGGCGCAACACGGTTAAGTAGCCTTTGTTAGGGATAACACCTCTAATACAAACCAAAAACACACCAGAAGTAAGAGTAATGACATTGTAGGGAATCACCGATCTATGTGCGGGAGTAGGTATGCGTGGTACTGGCGCAAAGATATGGAAGAATAGAGCCATACTGCAGGTGTACACGAGTTTTTCCCCTGTCGTGCTAGAACAAGTCATTAATCTCCCATCGAGTCAGATGTCGAGCCAGCGAAACGCAGCGGCGACTAGACTGGTACATACTTGTTTTCGTAATGAACACCCTCGTGGTTGATGAGAACCATTCAGGTTGGGAAGTTTCCTTACACTGTTACGTCCGATAAGCAGACTGGCCAAGAAGTCGCTGACGAGTCATTAAAGAGCTGTTTGATTGGTCGAGAAGCAAGTGAATGAGGATTTTGATCGGCTAGGGGTAGTCCACTGGAATCGCGGTGTTTCGATGAGTCGCAAGGTGCCAAAATTACGCAAAATGACTCACCAAGGCTATGAATCAGACTGACCGGCGCAGTGGCTTTGACAGCGACAATAACGAGACGGCTGGCTCTGGCAAGCTCTGGGATTGAGGTGGTGCTTACGTCATCATCATACCTTTCTCAGGTCACTTTACCACCTGAACGGTAGCGCAGTGCGAATGTTTGGTTTACCTCCTCCTCTTCTCTTCTCGTCCAACTAGATTGTCCTACTCTAATGCCGTCTTTGTTCTAATCGTCCTCAGCCCAAGTCGTCCTCCTCGTCTTCGCCATGTCCAATGACATCCAGAAGGCCGACCAGATCGCTCACAGGTTCTACACAAAGCTCTGTCTCGTCGTGAGCAATGCCAGAACCACCGTCGAGCCCAGGTCTCAGGGAAAGGCTGATAAATGGGTGCGTCCGCTTGCCCACACCTCTCTGTCCTTGCTCAGTAGCACTATCCATCCCCTAGTTCAATCTCGAGACGCCAGACTCTGACATCTTCAAGGACCACCTCAGAATTTATCGCGCTGTCTCCTACTCTCCCTCACCGCCGCCTTTCGAGCTCCAGGTCTTGCTATCCGTCCCCGAATTGACCAATAACCAAGTCCTCGTCTACCTTGCCCCTGATTCATCTCGTGTCCGCATGGACCCCACTCCACAGCATATCCTTCTCGAGAACTGGCTCCTCACTTTCTCTCCTACCCCCACCTCTCCACAACACAGCGTTGAGCCAGGCGATGTCGCTCCTTCTACTATATATAAACATGGCATACCCCTCTTTCGCAGTCTATTCAGTCTTCTCCGCATTCTTCCCTCTTGGAAGCTCTTTAGGAAGCTACGGCGTCGGATGAGCACTCCTTATCGCAATGGAAATTTGACCATTCAACTGCGGATCAAATCTTTGAAGAACGATCCCACCGACGTACTTGATTTTGGTACGTCACACGTGTTGTCATCATAACCCTAGAACCCACGAGGTACTCATGTCCGTCTTTGCGTGCTTAAATTTTTCACTCTATGCATAATTGCATAATACGATATTTCAGACTCATCTCCCGCGCCAAATACACCCCCTCTCCCTTATGAAACACACGCATTCCCGTTTATCCCTCATCCGATGGGCACCCTCAGTCTCACTGCCAAGTACCTCACCTCACCCAACTTCCAACTTGACGAACTCGAATCATTGCTCTCTTCCCGGTTTCTGTCATTGGACGAAGGTCCAGACTTTACTCCAACACTCGTAAAGAACCAGCAGCGTGATTCCATGCCAGGGCTGCCGGGTAGTTTTCGTACTTCCCTTCCAAAGTCGCCTCCCTCGTCTATTGCTGGTCAGTTTGTGTTGCCCCCTCCCCACTCTCGCGCGAATTCGTTGCCGGGCAGCCAAAGTCCTCGGAGTGCGGCGCTGCCGATGAGCCGCACATCGACTAACATGGCCACCGCTGGGTCAACTTCTGCCTTGTCTGTCACTTCATCGCGCCCAGAAGGGAGTACAGTGTGGTCAAAGGAAGATGGAGCACCCGTAACAGGTGTCGCTGCAAGGATCCGCAAAGAGAGCACCAGCTTTACAGGAAAGAGCAGCCTCGTAGGCGCCTTTCGTCTTGTGTGTTTATCGGTTTTCCACTCATATCTATTTTAGGACCTCCCTTCTGCGCCAGGTCCGCTACCAATTCGCAGACCAAACATCAATCATGTACACCCGTTCAAGTCTTCGACGCTTTCCTCTGGCTCCCCTTCTATTCATTCTCCTTCTCCTTCCCTCCGCCAGCCTTCTCCGCTAGCCAGTGGCGTTGCGCTGCCCTCTTTACCATCGCGCCCAACGCAAACTTCACCAAATTCTTCACGTGTACCCCCCTCCCCAATTGGCGTGAACAGACCATCTCCACCATTTGCCGCGTCCAGTCTCGGTGATCGCCGCTCGCTCGCCTCCGCGGAAGGCGAGGACAGCTCACCGCGTCTACCACCTCGTAAGCGTTACTCGAGTAGCTTTGGACACCGCTACGCCACATCTGGAGGTGCCACGAGCGACGGAAGTCCAGGAAGCACTACTGGCGCAGAGCGCAAAGACGGTGAACGCTCAGGGGGAAATGGTACAGCAGGTGGCGGTAGTACGCCTGCCTTTTTGGGACCAACCACGGATGACGACGATATTTCGATTTTCGTGCAAGAGATCGACGCTCGGAAGCCACTCGCATCGGTCGCTGCGAGGCAACCGTTATCTTCCCCGCCCGATGGCGTGGCCGGCGGAGCGGCGAGTCCCGTCGCATTGGGCCGACGTGACATACCGGAGCCTCTTGATCCGGCCGCTTCTCGGCCACAGTCTACGTCTGCTTCAGGATCCTGTGGGACTGGTGCGGGTCTGGGCTTAGGCTTGGTCGCGGGTGAGCGTCCGCGACATTCTTTAGGGGGGATGAGTGCGAGCGACGACGAGTCGAAGCGGTCATCGACATCGATGGGACCCATGTTGACGCGGGAGGCTGAGGTGGACGAGAAGCTGCGACATATGCACGAGGTGTTTTTAGCCTCGCTTGAGGGTCTCGGAAGTGGGAGTAGTCGGAGGCGGGATAACGCGAGCGGTCGACCTGGGTCTGAGTCTGCGAGCGGTGTCGTCAGAGGAGAGGATCCCGCGCCCGTCTCGCGGCCTAGTAGTTGGGATGGAGGAGGGGGTGGTGGTGGCTTGGGGGTGGTGCTTCCGAGCGGGCTTGGGAGAGAACGATCATCTGATTCGTTGAGGTCTGCGAGTGCGATGGAAGTTGGTTCGGGTGGCGGGCAGGTGGGACTATCGGGCAGGCTGGACGCGGAAGGCGACTCGCCGCGGCGGTCGTATGGTGAGTGAGTCGGTGTGCTGCCCCGGTAGTAGGGTGGTCATATTCCCTTTCCCCTGCTCTATGCCCCACGCCCAACTGACTTTGTAGCACAAGAACTTTTCTCCCTCTGCACGTACTTGACACATAAATATGAATATGTTACCTCATCCACACTACATATATGCACGTCTTTTTCAACTATGTATGACATTTCATCCAACTCTGATCGATATCACCCTCAGTTGTTGTTTTCTCACTTATACCATCGGTCGTATTTGTACTCTCCCGACACATGTGCTTCGATACCCAGACGTGTGTATTTCATTGTATTTCTCAAGTGAATCGTATTCGTGCGTGGATCGATCCTGTTGCAGCACGGTGCAAGTCGGGACGTTTGGACAGCCTAGTGTCGCATGTAGACAACAGGATCGTGCAACACGGATCTACTGCCTGATAGTTTTTTGGCATACCAAGAACAGCACTTGGCTACAACCAAACCCGTTTTGAGAGGAGAATGCGCCGCTGCAGAACTTCTGACTACTAGGTAGCAACCTTGGTGTATTTTGAACAAACACGACTGAACACGAGGTACAAGTAAGCCATAATGTCGACACCCAAGTTATAATCCTATCTCCGAGGGACACCATCCTTTTTTTTCTTCTTCTTCTTTTGCGCTGGTGCACCGTCCGTCACATCCCGATCAGCAGGCCCAGCAGCAGTCGCTTTTACATGGTTTTCGGACGTTGCCAGGTCGGCAGTCTCGGAATCGGGTTCGCGGCGGCGCTTCTTGGTGGCGGAGTGACACTCTCGGGATGGCATCGGAGGTGGCGGAGCGGACGTGCTTGGGTCGGTAGCGGATGGACCGGCCGCGGTAGACGACTGAGCAGGTGCCTGTGTGACTGCAGTGGAAGGTTCCGTGCTGGGAGCTTGAACGGGCTCGTCCGACGTGATCGGCACCACTATCCTCGGTTGAGACAGAACAGCGCGATACGTTTTACGCGTCTCTGAACAAGATCGTGAGGAAATCGGCGGATGCAAAACGCAACAACAATAACAAAAAAGATCACTGACGGGCTCGCAAAACCAGAGATTTAGGGGTGACAGCGGACGCATCGTGCGCCAAATTCTGTGCCAATCCAAGGAGCGTGATCCTGTACGACGTGTATCACGACAAAGAAGTGAGATGCGGTCGGGGACGACCCAACAGCGATGCGAGGAGAGAAACGCACAGGTTTTGGACATCCCTTGGGCTTCTGTAATCGCCTTGTCCAATCACCCCACCACTGACGATGACTCCTTTTCCTTTTGTGACGCGGACGACCTCTCTTGCAGCAGCCCACCAGTTTCGTTTGGCTGTGAGCCCGGTGTCGCTCACGCCGAGACTTGCATGGCTCGATTCGGGGTCACCAAGAGCACCCGCGTAGTTGACCTCAAAGACAGCGCCATTCTTGATGGCCGTGCGGACAAGCGTGTGTTTGAGATGGAATTGGAGTCGGGGTAGGGTCAGGGGCAATGCAATGATATGAGCTGTCAACGGCGAGGGTGAACTGTGTGTCAAGCATGCTGCGGAAAATGTAGCCGGCGTCGTAGGAGCCAGCGCGATGAGGTCATAGCCATCGGTGACAGATGCGTTGGCACTGGTCTAGCGAACAGGAGAGACAGATCAGCCAAAGTGTCTAGAACGCGACACGAAGAGGAAAAGGCACCAGACCGAATCCTTTCTCGCTGTCTTCGTCGATGTTGATCGTCAGTCGCTTCAAAAACACAACGCCGGTTCTCTTCTTCAGTTGGGGCAGCAGTTCGTCCAGAATGTTGACATGCGTCTTGGGGTCGATTTTCTTCTCGACTGTCTGGTTGAGAGCAATGACGGTGTATCCTACTGTGCTTTAAACAGTGAAAGAGAGACGAGAAACAGAATGAAAGACGGACAATGGACGAGAAGGTCGATGCGAGCTTCGATGGCTGCGACTTGAGCCGGGGTAAACACAACGATACCAGTGCTGGTCACTTGCAGTTGCTTCCCTTTGTTCTTTCTCGACTGTAGCGCAGCTCCATGGCCCTGATGTGCGACGACTGGGACGTTCAGGTCGAAGAACATCACGATGTTGGTCAAGTCAAGTCCGACAATTCACCGAAATGAAAAGAGCCGTCGCTCTCCACAAAACGTTGTTTCCTATACCTGTTCCTCTTCTCGATTGGTACCAAGCGTCTGGTGTCAATTGTAGCGCATGGGTGCCGTTGCTAGCGCTGCTAGTAGTATCCACAATGTCTCATCCCGGATAGCGAATTCATTCCCATTCCACGGTTGGCCCGGGCACCACCCCTCCCAATGGACATTCCATGGTACTCCATACCTAATATCTCGACCCATGGACAGTCATGGCTCCGTTTCCGACGACGGCTAAGTGTCAGTGACGAAAAGTCTTTGGAAAGGATGAAAAATCTACAAAGGCAGACGCGGAGGTGATCCGTTTCTCAGTCCGTGGACTTTCCGCGCCTTCTTCCTTGGCCTTGGTCTCTCTACCTTTGATGGCTCCTTAGCACGTATATTCTTCTTGGTGTCTTTTCTTCTGCTCATTATACAAACCAGCCGAGATTTATTATTTCGAACCGGTAGGCTTCGTCATCATCTCTACAGGATGCCACTCTTTGATTTCGCCTTTTGCTAGCAAACGTTTATGGTGTCAGTGATGTTCCTGGCCATCGTCTCCTACATTCTCGGATTCGCAATGGAAACATTCATACCTCACCGTGGTCTATTCCGTTATTTAAATCCTGTGGGCCTCAATCACTTCCGTATCCCGTCCATCTCACCCTTCACTAGCATCCTTTCAACCAAAAAGAGAATGCTTTCATCATCATTATGGCTAGTGCAGCAGCGAACTCGGCCCTTGCGACGGACGTCCTTGCCGTTCAGCGCCTGTACTATAACATCAAACCCAACGCTACAACTTCCATCTTCTTGCTGTTTTCCAGTCAGCTACTTGGCTATGGAATCGGTGGCATACTGAGACGTGAGTTTGCGTTGGTTGGGTGACATGTCCTCTGATGCACGTCGACGGACAAGCAACTCTGCTATATCCTTCCAAGATGCTTTACCCTGGCGTACTTCCACTCGTTTCCATGTTTGATGTATTTTTCCGTGATGGTCGAGCGGCTCGTCGTAGACTCAGGGTGTTCTGTTTTGTCTTCGGAGCGTGGGTCGCAATCTGTCACTCGTGTCCTATCGGTGACTAAGTCAGAATCACCAGCATCTTCATCTGGGAACTCTTCCCGGAATGGATATTCCCCCTCCTCACTGGCTTGTCGATCTTTTGCCTTTCCGCACCAAACAATGCAACCGTCTCCCGCGTGTTTGGTGGAAGTAACGGTAATGAAGGACTCGGTCTTCTCTCTATTTGCTTTGATTGGCAGGTTGGATTTCACACGAGAGTACCGCTGTGGTCTCGTTGCTAATATTTATATTCGCAGTACATCTCTGCTGTTCTCAACCCTGTGACAATACCATTGAGGTCCCAAGTAGGTCAAAGGCTGACTATGTGGCACACGGTGGTGGCTCACGCGAGAACAGCTTTCGATGCTCATTGGGACCATATTATGCATGTACGTGTGCAACAAATGATCTATTGACCACGTCTGATGCAATCTTCTTAGGGTCGTTTTTGTCTCTGTTTATTATAACAACATCTGGGAATCTCAGAACATACCCTTCGTATGTGCTGGAACGCTTGGCACTGGCCACCTTACTGACTGCAATTTGCAGCTCTCTCAACTCTTGTTCTACGGAAACGGCACCATATATGACCAATTGCTGATCTTGGACTCGAA
>JBBPJQ010001277.1:0-11712 GCA_038088795.1 Boletus rex-veris
ATCTCAGACGAGCGAAATGGGGGATACGTGACGAGAAGAGGAAGACGTACGCTGAAAGCATCGAGATGACGTTGACTGTTTAAAGGGGGTGGAGGAAAAAGATAAAAGAAAAGAAATTTTGAGAAACGACCCTCGACAGGCGAGCAAAGGGCTCAAACACGTACGTTTGGGTAACATCTCACCGGGAATGACTTCCCACACACCACTTTGCAGGACAAACTATCGTCGTCGTCGTCGCATATATGCAATGGGAAAAGAGCGGATGTGTGCATGAGCATCGGATGCGAACGTGGATCGTCTTCCTTTTCTTCAAAGCAAACAACGAAAGCGCAACTCACGAAAATGGCGACGAGCGTCGCGGTCAAACTAGATTTTTGGACGTTAGCGTTCATAGGCGTGTTGTGTGATGACGTGTCGGATCGAGGGAAAAGGCAAGGCATGATCGTCTTACCTCGTCAAGATCCCCATCTGCACGAAGACGACCACTATACGTTGTATTCTGTTTCCAGACCTGGCCAGGGGAGAAGAAGAAAAAAAGAGATAGTCGTTGATTTAACCTCATTGACTCGACTCAACAGGATGTGTACCTCTTGACTCCGGTACGAGCTTCGCGGAGATAAAATATCATCGAGCCAGAGATGATAATATCACATACGGCGCAGGCGCAGGCGCCCGACGCTGGGAGATACTAAGACAACACAAACACCGAGCATGACAGTCAAGTGTGCCCGCATTCACGTCCAATGAATGACGTACCAGATGGCGATGGTCGAACAGTGTCTGGAAAGTGCCGCTGACAATCCTGATCCGTCGGCATCAGAATATGGGTGCTCCCAAGACATCTATAGCACAAACGTACACGATGCCCGTACATACTTGTGATATCAACAGAACAGCATGAGTGCCCAGTATGTACCCCAAGAGTGAAAGGAACTTACTTGCTCCAATGACTATTACCTGTAAGAAATGGAAATGTCAAAATATTGAGATAAATCGCTTACTCAGTTGAAATACAGAGAGGGCCGCCTAGAAATCATAGCTGCGTGAGTCTGCGGGAGAAATTGTCGGAGGGCTAGCACGCACCACCAAGCCGGTGACTATCCGATTGTTATCGCTAACTGAAGAACCGCGTGAGACGAAGAAGCGAAAGTCGAGTTCACGACTCACCTATCCACACTCTGTAGCAGTAAAACCTATGTTCGTACATGAGTTGTGTACGTTTGCAATCTGCCGTTGGGAAGCTCACATTTGAACGCCAAACATTATCAATGTCTTTGAAAAGTCAAAGGCATATTCCTGCTGAATAGCAATAAGACCTCATACCGACGTGGGAGCGCGGGCCTGTTCCAGACCAAACGAGTTAGACAATTGAGCGGGAAACACACAGTTTACCTACGAGTGAATGCCTGTATCACGCGTTCCAGCTCTTGAGTGATCGACCGAGTTTTTGAAATGAGAAACTTACCAACTTGCAGTGTTCTTGGCCGTACAAGTATGTGATATATTTCCACGACAATATATGAATTCCCGCCGCACAGTCTCGAACATGATCGCTGTGTTAAAAAAATCAAGAATTCTTGACAAGTTAGTATACCCCGGCTTCGTGAAACAAGCGCAAGTAGTCACAAGATACTCAATACCTAAGTCGATCAACATGCGGTCTGTCTGTCTGTTGGGAATAATACTCACAACCGTTCTCAATGACTGGCGTTCCTTGGGAAACCATCGGACGTAGGCAAAGCCTTGACCCAAGGATATTCCTGTCAACCTATCGATGCCAGCGAGGTTTGAAAACTATCACGGAACTAAACGATGGTACTGACATGTTTCCCACCATGCAAGCTGTTTGGTGGTTACACGGTGAGATAGTGTTTGTATGGATGGAATGCCTTGGACTTGCCTATCAACGATGGACCCAACCGAAACGCACTGGGGGACATTCGCGCAGTGAGATGGTGAAAGTTCGCGGGATAGGACTTGAATGCCCGCTCAGGGGCGTGCGTATGCCAGTCGCTTAAATATCAAGGCGACGTACCTCTGACCTAAACAAGAGCCAGCTTGAATGGCCATTGACAAACCTCCAGCTCACCTCTGAATCCACTGATCCGATGGAGCAAGTCATACGGAATGAACTGAGCACTTTGTATTTACATAACCCGCTGGATCAGCTGCTGTGAGACAGTCTCAGATGTGAAGTTGCTAACGTTACACCTTGAACTATTTAAGCTGGTACTAATGATTCCTTCCCACCGCTGCTTCAAGTGTGAGGCGACATCAGGCATAGTGGTAGCGGGAAAATCCGAGTGGCTATACACAAATTCTAACACCACCAACCTTAAGCTCCCTCACACTCGAAGCAGCAGTGGGTAGGAGCCTGGATTGAAGGATCCGAAATTTGAATGCTGACAAAAACATCACTGAACGACCCTTGTAACAATGTATGTAACCGGGTTCCATAATATTGCTTTGCGGATATACTGTATATTCAATGAACCCTGAGACCTGAATGCCTGACGACTCACCCTGTCAGGGCAAAGCGTAGAAAGCATTTTTCTAGAAACTGAGCGACCATACTAGGCAGATCGTCGTCATACATAAATAGTTTACCCCGACGCAGAGTCCTTGTGGGAGCATTGCCTTGAAGGTAACTGTGGTGTTGGTGGACAGTCATCATTCACCAGACGCCTTACTATCTATATCCAAATGCAGTCACCACAAGTGCACAATCATTGCGTCTCCAGCCTAAAATTGCGTTGTGCAAAGTTATGTAGTCCAAAAGATGGTGCATGGGTGACTGAAAGTTCCCAATGATTTCCGGCCTTGATGGTCAGATCCGGGGCGATCTGGAGCGTATCATGTTCTGGCTCGTTTAAGGCATGTTCTATGGACCCTTTGGAGGCTCTCTGAAGCTAGCGAGTGTGTCGGACTCCTAACGTGGTCGCCATGCCGTGCGTGACACTCATTCTCGTGAATCTGGATAGGCATCTAAAACATAATTGCTTCTTCGACAATGCTGTACAACATCCAGGACAGTTCCACATACGCTTGAATAATTATCGAAACAAACAGAAATATATCAACGAAACAAACCCATCTATAAAACGTCCACATGTGTCCTCGTTCACCGGTCCTCGAACGGATTCTCGACAAACTCGGGCTCTTCTTGATCTGTCGAGCTGTCGGCGGTACTCGTCGAATGAGCGGCAGCCACGCGCGGCGCACCGAGACTCGCACCAGTGCCGGCGACAGTACTAGCAGCGGCACCCGTAGCAGGCGGGGACTGCGGCCGCACGAGCGATACCGGTCGTTTCGGCAATAGGCCAAGCTTACCTGTGAACGTAATAACGTGCAGGTGGGAGTACGATGAGCTGGAGACATCGGTGCAGAAAAGGTGAAATACATACTGAAATCGACGCCTCCTGGCGTGCCGGGCTTCGTGCCCCTTGCACCGACGATTGTCGGGGAGAGGGATCGGGCAGGAGGACTGGTTGTAGACAGCCCTGGGTTGGATGGAGGAGACGACATGCGCGAGGCGTGTGATGGCGGGGAATTCGTGTCTGACAAAGGCAATGGAGAAGCCAAACTATCAGCAGGGGGCGGTGTCGCGGGACTCTGCGCGGTAACTGATGCAGATACAGCAACAGCAGCAGGAGCAGTAGAAGTCCTTCTGTCATTGATTTCAATCTCCTCGTCATCATCGTACAGATCGTATCCCCGTGTGTTGGGATCATAATATGAGGGCTGCTGCGAGTTCGTGGACTGCGCAGGCTCAGCGGCTGCGGGACGCAATACCCCTGAACGCGGGGGAGACGACACATATGTGCTCTGACGTGCCGGCTGAGATTGACTCGTCTGTCTTTGCGGATTCGCGGGCTGTGCAGATCGATAGGGCTGGGTATATGCGCCTTGTTCTGAGCCTTGTTGTTGAGCTGGTGAGTATGAGGAGTACGATGCTGATGCTAGTGCTGGTGCCGTTTGTGGGGACTGGTCGGGAGGGGGATTTTGGGGCCACGACAATCCCGAACCTTGATCGTATTCTTGCATCTTTGCTTTCACTTTGGACACGATAGATGAAAAGGTCTTCTTCCCAGCTACGAGCGAATTACCAGAAGAAAGAGGCGTCAACAAGAGGGAATGGGAGCAGCCGATAATCAGCCGATGAACAGGTGGTTGATGTCGGGACAGACGTACATTCGGCAATGCGGTTAAACCCTTCCTGGAACTCTGCCATGGTATCTCTTCCGCCTTGACCTTGTGTCTGTGGCGGACCCTGGGGTTGAACAACCCAGTCGTTCCTCCCTCCTCGTCGGGGCTGATAGGGTTGATACATCGTTTGGCCCTCCACACTCTGTGGCTGCCATGCCTGAGTGGCAGCATGTTGTTCTTCAAGGGCGAGTCTTCTTGCGAGCTGCTCGTCGAGCTCTTCTTGTGAGAGGCGCTGGGCATCAGAGGATGGCGCGGATTGGAACTGATTCGGTGCCTGCGCCGGAGGTGGGTTGGGTGGAACAAACGACGGATCGTTCATCCCAAGGAGCATATCTAGCGCATGATCGTGATTATTATTGGTTGTTTCGAGCACGGAAAGGCTGAATGAAAGGCTGAGCAATCCAGGACACACACAACAAAGGTGAGGTTTACAGACATGACGGCGTCGTCGAAATCGGGAAAGATGGCTTTGAGCGATGCAACGTGTGGGTCTTCCGAAGTCGGGTCGGTACCCTGCATTGGGGGTTGCGCGTGTACTGGTTGGGTAGACTGAGGTGGGGGCGAGGGAGAAAGGATCATATCGCGGTCTTGCCAGACAACGGCGTCGTCACAAGACACAGAATCTGTCTCGTCTCGTTGGCGGTTAGTTGCTATCGACGGCGATGGCCCTCTGTCGCTGGAACGTAAACACCACGGATTATTGACCTGTTCTGCGTCGTCGGAATCCAAAGGATCCAGGAGTGAGTACGTGGTGGTTCGAGGGATCAACGGGTAAGTTACACACCGTCTAGCTGCGATTTAACTCGTTGGTGCTGCAGCAGCGCAGTCCGTCTGGACACGACCTGGAACTAAGGACGAGTGACCGCGCCGCAGTCAGTCCGCTTGATGACGGAGACTTGTCTCCCGGGTGGCTGTGTATGACCATCCCGGGCACTGACAGCCCCTCTGTTCCGAACAACCATGGCGACGACTATCGTTGCGTCTTCCCTCCCCGCGCTTGACTCTCTTCGCATCAAGGAACTGAACTTGAGTGAGCTCCCTAACCGGTTCAGCGTTTACAGGATCATTCTGCGAGCGGAACAACAAGCTGTCAAGCTGCAGGATATCATGTCTGCCAGAGTTGTGGGGTATCTTCTTCTCGAGTTCCACGAACGGTCTCATATCTTCGGCGATACGCCTTGCGCCTCACTCGCTAAGTGGGTCACTTCGATGCCTCAGAACCAAGGTGACAGTGAACACGATGTCATTTACGGTCTCGGCACACTTTTCCGCGAGAAATTCATCCGATCGTGTGCGTCAATCTAGTAGTTTCCTTCCTATTTCAACATTTATAGTCAATTTAAAGTTCGAACCTCTACCGCCCCGTACCAACCACCCTCCTCTCACCCTTCCTTTGAAACATTGGAGGATATGATTAGAGACACAACGGAGCCCACTAGCAAGTACTACGGGTCTGCCAAGCAGAGGGTACGCATATTTTGCACAATCCTTTTTTCTGCCTTGTTGCTGATGTTCAATCAGGCCTTGGCACGTGATGGCTTCCGATGCATGGTCACAGGGATGCTCAATGAGAGTTCGGTCGATGGTTGTCCGGGCTTGTTGGATGAGGCACGGCGCGAAGACATCAACGTGGTTACAGTCGAAGCAGCTCATATTTTGAACGAATCTACAACGCAAGGAATTGACCCTGAAGGGATTAGCGAAGACACCGCTGCGGTGAACAAGGTGTGGTTCTGTCACCAGGTCATTATGCTCACCTGTTATCCAGACTCATTATGCTGCTGGTGCTATGGCTATACTGGAGTCCATTGGATTATCAGATTTCACCGAGGCATTCAGAAAATCAGGAGGCGTTCACCAAGTATGGAATCTACTCTCGTATCTCCACGAAAAATTTGATGCCTTGGAATTGTGGTTTGAACATACTCAGCAGGTATGTTATTCGGAGATTTGTTGGTCACACCAGTTGACCCTGTGTGCAGCCGGGCCGCTACAAAATCTGTTTGTTATATAAGTTCGATGAGGGTTATATTCGTCGCACCTTAAGCGTCCTAAACCCCATGTTGATGGCGCTCCTATCGTTGTCGAGTTCACTTCACAATTTGAGCACGCACCGCCGCCCGACCCCCGTTTACTCGCTCTTCACGCAACATGTGCTCGGGTTGCTCACATGTCTGGTGCTGCTGAATTTTTTGACAGGCTAGAGCGGGATGCGGAAGAGATGAAGGTCTTAGCTTCGATGGATCATCCGCTCTTCTACTCAGTCATCTGATATATCCTTTTTCTACTTTAGACTTTCGAGGCTATGAGTTACATCCAAGCCAGCGCATGAGCCTACATGAAAATTCATGTACAACAGACACCTAGCTATAGTACTTATTCCTGTGGGCGAGGGACACGTTTTACAACCCAATAATCGGTGGGAAATCCAATCTGCTCGACAGCACTTGTTCCTCCAAGCCACTTCTGCGGGGCGCACATATCACAACATTGCCTCGTCGCTGCATAGCGGAAAACTGAGAACCCTGTGTGGTGCTAGCAGACATGTTACAGTCGCATTATTGTGCGCCAGTCGGCCCTCGGGTACGAAGTAGGGTTTGGCCCCATCGTATACCAAAACTGGGGCTGGTGTCTCGTGGAGCCGCGACAGCGGAGGCGTATTGAGTTACGTCATAAACGTTCAACCTATCTCCATTTACTTTGACATCTGTCAGCGTCCGTGGACAGACATTGACAGATATCACAGACCGTTCGAAAGACGTCAGTAGTGTGACTTTCGGCAGGTAATGTCAATGATTTATGTGTACAGCAACACTGACTTTCGGTAATCAGCGCCATCGTTGGCTGTTCAACCAAGTCACGAAGCTTGTACAGAGACGAGGTTCGAGTACAACAAAGCGACGACGACGTTTTCCGTGGAGTCGGGAGTCCAGGTTTCTTTTTCAAGCAATTGAGAAATAAGATCTAATGGCAGGGTCGAAGATCACTCATGTAGGTTAGTTGGGTTTTCGAGAACTGTGGAAAGAGGTAGCTATCCATACGTCCCCTCCAGTCCTCGCGGCCTTTTTCGATGAGTACGATGGAGCCACTTGTGGGGACTGGCCGGGGAAGGGATTCTGGGGCCACGACCATCCCGAGTCTTGATCGAATTCTTGCATCTTTGCTTTCACTTTGGACACGATAGATGAAAAGGTCTTCTTTCCGAAAGAGAAAGGCGTCAACAAGAGGAAATGGGAGCAGCCGTGAATCGCCAGCTGAAGAAAGGGTGCCAGTGGTTGATGTCGGGACAGACGTACGTCCAGCAATGGGGTTATTGAACCCAAGTTCCTGGGCTGAATGAAACGCTGAGCAATCCAAGACACACACGACAAGGGTGGGGTTTACAGACATGACGGCGTCGTCGAAATCGGGAAAGATGGCTTTGACTCTGGTCTTCCGGCACGGTCTTGTCAAACATTGCCATTAGTCGCTGTCGACGGCATTGGCCCTCCGTCGTTGGGACGTGAACTTCACGGATTATTGACCTGTTCCAACTTCCGAGTCACCAATCGCTAGAACAGCTACATACCGTCCAGCTGCGATTTAAGTCGTTGGTGCTGTTGCAGCGCAGTCCGTCTCGGCACGACATGGTTGTCGACTGGGACTACGAATGACCGCGCCGCATACGTATGGGATGGCACAGTCTGAGATCACATGCCCGGATTCTCTGAGTCCATCTCTTCCACACTATTCACACTGGAATATGTCGTAAACCACGTTTTTCTGCCCTCCGCCCCGCAAGTGCCACTACAGTTCGAAGAACGCTCATACGCTGGCTTGTGCAGTGCATGCTGCCACCCGTGCTTATAATGAATACATAGACGATGCCCACAAATCTCACTGGCTTCACATCACAAAGATGTTGGGCCTAGTTAAGCTCTGATGTTCGTCATCAACGACGTGGCTAGACATACTTACATTTCTAATTCAACCTGAAGTTGAAACTCGCCGACGTCAGGTCATCTTTCGGAAGCAGGATGACCAGTTTACTCTGCGAGTTGCACCATTCATTCTCGCAGCCCGAGGAAGGGACGGAAGGAACAGACTCGCATCTTAAGCCAGCCGTTGAGATCCCCAAATGAAAGGTTTGACGAGTTCTTCTCTCGCATGGCTGTTCTTACAAATGTTGTAGAGGAAGCGGGCGGGCACGACAAGCAATGGCCACGTCGTAGCAATATTACATAATGATTACTGGCCCTGCTCGGGCCTGTGGCTCTTCATCAGGGTTGCCATCAAATCATCCATTGGTCGTTCTCTTCTTGGCCACAGTGCCTACAAGCCTTCATATCAGTCTTCATGACGACATTCACGTTCATGTCACCCTCTATGATGTTGAACGGGCTGTCGGGAGGGTATTGACGACTGGCTTAGGCTTGTGTCACACGACAAAGCGCATAAAACCATCTGATGATCTCAGGCTGTATTCCGTTCCTCCCCTCCCCTCCGACTGGACTCCTCCTTGGGACCAGCTGAACGTGTTCGCCGGGTAGTTGTATCGATTACTCATCCTACGTTCGGCTATGCTGTTTCCTTGGCGCCCACACGGACGATCTGTCACAAAAGGCGGACACACCGGTCATGCATAACTGGCTCAGCAATTCCGATTTGATCGATGCAGAAATCAGAAATAGATTTGATGGCACACAACTACTACCGCTCGTGATGCAGTTGCTGCCATCAGAAGAGGCATGGGCTTCGCGGAGACGCACATGGGCAGAATTATTGATAGGGTGACCACTAACTGAAGAAGACTTCCATCAATGACCGTCCTTTTCTCTCTCTCTCTTTTGGTAGGGGTAGAAACATGTGTAACGGCACAGAATTTATTGTCATCCAAGAAATATAGCAAGTCAAGCATACTATGGTATCGCAAAACATGCAAGTCGTCCGCCCACCCACATAGCGCGGGTGGGTAACAAAGAGCACACAGCTAAATATAACGATTAGATACGGGACTGACCTGACGGGCAGCTCAACACGTTCCATTCACTTCATCCGGTCCTCCACTTCTCTCCACTTCCTCCACATATCCAAAGAACCCTCCACACAAATCACACGCAACGCAGGCGCAACTCGCTTCAAAAACTTGGCGACGCGCTCTGGGTCATCAATCGGTGAATCGCGAACATTGAGCACCTGAAGGACAGACGATGAAAACGCAAGTTGTTCGCTCTCCCGGCTCGGATCACAGTCGCACACTTCCTCTTGCTGCGCCATCTCTTGCTTGCTTTGGGTATCGCCAGGACGCTCCTCGGAACTCGGCATACCCCTGCCATCAAACGCCACTCTCAGCCTTTCTAATCGCGGGCACCGCCTCATGAACTCGCCGACGCCGTCAAGCGTCGCGGCCACATATCCCGGTAGGTCACTCGACTCCTCCACGCCTACCCACGGTATCCCGCACTCTTCGAGCTCTTGGAGATGTGCGCCCCACGCATTCGCAGCTTCCCGCAAGAATCCGTCGTCGACGGCAATCGTGCCCAGATGGAGGAGTCGGAGGGAGCGAAGGTGTCGGAGAGTAAGTAGGGGAGAGAGTGTTTGGGAGGGGTGGATGAGGAAGGGCGATGTAGCGCTCGACAGTGGACCCAAGTTGTGCTTCAGCGTGAGAGAGATGGTATGCAGCGGGGATAGCGCTGCGGGCGTGGATATTGTGACGGTATTCTGACATGTCTCGTGTACTTGGCGGAAGAATGCCTCAATGAGGGCGCTTGGGGCTTGTACGTCATACGAGAAGGTGACATTGTCAAGAAAAGGGGATGTGACGAGCGAGACGAGAGCTGTGCATTGATCCAGCGAATGTGCCATCACTTTGAGGGACTTCAAGACGGGAAGTGTCCGTTTGCAAGTCGGACTCGTGGGACCTTTGGTCTTGGTAAAAGAACAGCCGTTTACCAAGAAATCAAGGCCGATATCACGACGCACACATAAACTGATTTCCTGCAGGCGCTCCATCCCGACGAGACACGTCAAACACTCCGGAGAGATATGAATTGTCCAGCTCAATTCCAGTTTCCGCAAAAACTTGAACTCTCCTTCCACGAGCGTCACTGCCAGGGTGGAATTTGATGCCGTAGATGTGAAAGAGTCAATCCTGAGGGTTTCTAGCTGGGTTGCTTTAGTCCGTATAGCCTGAAAGAGGTCGTAGACTTGCTCTTTCTGCGAAGCCCTGGGACATATGACACATAGGCTCGTCATCAACCCCAGGTGTCGCTCGGTCGATAAGACCTTGGTCAGCAGATGTATCATCGGTGCAGCGACAGAGACGACGGAGTAGTCAAGGATTCGGAGAGAGGGAAATAATGCGCCAAAATGCGAGGGTGAGATAAGGGAAGTCAGCACTACGTCGTCGAGTCTAGGGAGGTTAAATGACGCAGGTTGAGAGATAAACCAGATGCGGTGAGCATATTTCTTGAGAGAGGACCACTCCATAGGGGTAGGCTCTCTCTTGAGGGCCTGTATGGGTGGTAACGCAGCCGGCCGTTAACGCGAATCATAGGACATGGTCAAGGAGCACAACGCACGATAGTTTTCCCTCGTCTTGTTAGCTCCCAGACGTCGGGGGGTAAGCACATGACGAGGGGAGCAAGCGAATGTTGCGTCTTCCAGAGGATGTCGAGTGCAGGTTCCGCGAGTGCTTTGCACGTCTGGGCAAGCCTCGCGACGTCCCTGGGGTTCTTCAGGTAACGACTGTCATGCCAAGCCGGGCGGTCATCCGCAAGGAATTGGATGATGGAGATGGCGAGTTCAGGGATGAGGAGACAATGGTGCATGGATAGTGGTAGAGTTGGGATGAAGTCGTCAACCGGTTGGCGGTGGCTGAGAAATGGACCGACTGTTGGCCTGTGCTAACAGTGGCATAATGGCCGCTCTGGAGGCCAGTTCCGGTTTTCTCAGACTTTGGTTGGTCCGATAAGAGCAAGTAAACAATTGACCACCCTTCTTGCGCCTTCCATCCTTGACAGTAGTGTTCAGCCGTTCATGGAGCGGCACGTATACGAGGAAGTGATGGTGAAACACGCGGATCTCCGTGCAAACTCTATTATAATAACGAGTTGGTCCAAGTTCGAGTTCGAGAGTCACACGTCGAACTTGCCCGGCGGGTCCGAACGGACTCGATGATCGTATTGGTTCACTCTGTTCTTTTCCTGGATAGCGCGGATGCCAACTCCGATGGCAAAGTTGCAGATCTCACCAACTTGGTGAATTCCTGTCGAGGGTCACGCTCGACTCAGCAACACTTCAATTCGATTCGGATGGCCAGGTTCAAGTCCACCCAACCTTCGCCCGTCAATACGTATGGCCCACTCTCAGCTCCGGTGTTGGGTTGGTATAAGTAGCAAACACAGCCTTGATTGGAACAAAGCTTCACGGACGCTACTAAGACCTCTAGTTGTATCATCAGGTTTCGGCCATCAGAGCAGATACATGCGTTGGATGATCACGAGCGCTACTCTACATGTGGGGCTG
>JBBPJQ010001278.1:0-11690 GCA_038088795.1 Boletus rex-veris
AGTCTTGTTCTCTTGGAGTTTCCCCTACAGGCAACTCTATTTCTTTCCACTTGTCTTTTTCTCTGTGCAAGCGACCTAGCACTGAAGCTTCACTTAACCGTGAGTCTTTAGGGTTGTTTCAGTAGTTAGTGTTTAAAAGTCTGGTCCAGTCTGGTCTTGTGACTTTTTTTGGAGGCAACCGGACTAAGACTGGTCTTTTTGTACTTCAAATTTCATGCAACTGGACCAAGACCATCAGCAACCAGTTGGCAACCAGTTTTGCTTACAACTGGTTCAAATCCATGAAAATATGAGGTTTTACCATAATTTGAAATTTCAGTGACTTAAATGTCAATAAAATTTTATAATATCACCATGTACACATAGGGGTGTCAAAATGCAGTGATTTTGGTGTATTTTCTACACATATTTTCACCTCTAAATACTCTGGTTTGAATTTTTTGTGACTTAGATGTCAATAAAATGATGTAAAATCACTACATACATGTACTAGTGTCAAAATGCAGTGATTTCATGACATGAAAGTATAAATAAATAGAATAAATATATTATGTAACCAGTTGTACTCAAAAACTGGTTGCAACCAGTCTTCAACTGGTCTTTTCATTTTTGAAATGTTATGGCAACTGCAACTGAACCATTTTCAAAAGTGATTTGACTGCAACTGCAGTCCAGTTGCAACTGATGTTGGTTCAGTTCAGTTGCCAGTCTTTTTGCAGTCTTGCAACTGGACCTTGAAACACTAGTTGTAGTTGTTGGGGTTGTATAACCCGGAGCAGAGTGCTTCTTTTGGTACTAGGTAGAAGACATCCGGAAAGGTGATACCCAATGAAGGGCCAGCAATGGGATGCAGTAATAAGGTACTATCAAAGTGCAGGGTCAATGGGATTGTGTAGCAGCCTATCAATAACCTACTGGTTCTAACGAGCTAGATGGGTGGTGATAAAGTGGTAATGGGGTCCCGGAGAGGTTAGCTAGACCTTGGCAGTTAGTATAGTCTTGTTCTAGTGAAATGACCAAATCCACCAAAGGGTCTAGCATCTGAAGACAAGAGTACTAGTGAGCTAGGACTTATTGGCAGTTATGGGAAAACTCCAAGAGAACAAGACTGGAGAGTCTTGTACTACTTGGTTCTAGTATTTATACTACTGATACATGTGCACAGACTGTGCAGTGCTTATCTACATTTACTATACTAGTACATGAGTTGGTACCACTGGTTAACATGAGGTGATATGAGGTTCATTGGTACTGGAGGATAAGCATATCTGTGCAGGCATGTGTTAGATAGGAGGCATGAGGCGAATATAATGCACAATATATGTAAGTCTGAAGCACATAGCCTCAAGATCAATATTGTGGGATAGTAATGGGCTTTGTGAGAAAGTGAACATGAATGAAAGTGTAGAGTTTGAAGTGTAGTGTATTAGCATAGTGTTCAGGTTATAGGGGCTAATTAGGTGCAGTTGTAACAATAAAGTCATACAAGTCCAGAGTTCCACTAGAGAGTCCAGAGGACTCAACGGAGATGATAATGGGATAGAAGAGTCTTCAAGGGAGTTAAGAGAGTGAAGGAAGAACAGATGAAGATAACCACTAAGTTATACAGTCTGGAGTTCCTCAGGAGGGTTCAGAGGACTCGACAGGAATGACAGTGGAATAGGTAAGTCTTTGAGGGGATTGAAAAGAGGAATAGAGGTAAGGATTGGTGTCCTTGCTGAAGTTACTCAAAAGTCCTGTAATTCCAGAGTGAATTTCAGAGGGGAACAGAGGTGGACAGAGGAATATAAGCTTTTAGAAGATCAAAGGACAAGGTGGATGGAGCATGAGGTCAGCTACAATGTCCAAGGTGGTTTTGGGTGAATTTGTATGTTCAAGAGAAAACTTGGAAGACTGGAGATTCATGTCGAAATTAAAAGTTCTTTTGCTGGTGTTCATGGAGGAGAATGCTTATGACCCAGAATTGACAGATTGCAGTGGGCAAGCAAGGACCTAGAAGCAAACATTGAGAGAATCAATGAAAGGACATGAAAAGTACAGATAGGGAAAGCCAAAAACAGAATGAAGTTCAGAGGTAAAGGAAGAGGACAGTAAGCAGAAATGGAATAGAACAGAGATCATAAGAAGCAACAAGAAAACAATATGGAAAATATGGGAAGATCATCATGGAAATGATTGAGTGCCAAAAGGGAACTTAAGAAACAGAGGTGGGTCATATGAGAGCGTGCTTCAAGTATGGAGATGTTTATAAACTCAACATATCTGAAGATAGGCCAGAGATAGTAGAGGTAGAAGTGTCCATCACTAGAATAGTCCAGAGATAATCACAATGCTGGAGAGCCAAACAGGCAAGTGCAAATGAAGGTGATACAACCTGGATTGGTGATACTGAAAGGAAATGAAATAAGGGTAAATGGTGAAGGAAACAAAAGTCAGAGAAAATGAGCATGTTGAGGCTTTGCTTTGTGAGAGCACTGCCTTTAATCAACATGATTCAGAGGGTATAGAGAACATAAAAGATAGGATCTCAGAGGTTATAAGATCACAAGAGTGGAGTAATGTCATGAGAATACATTTAGATAAAGAATGTGAGCTGATAAAATTTAGTATAAAAATACTGTCAGAGTCCATATTTCTCCTGGTCTTGCTTCTGCAGAGTTACAGAGGGATAGGGGTTAATGGAGCAAAGTCTGGAGGGAGTGGAACAAAGTCCAGAGGAAGTGAGGTGTAGAGGATTTGATGTTAGTCATTGACTGACAATGATGTCTGGAGTTGTTGGAGGACAGAAGTACTAAGAAGCAGAGGGGGTTGAGGACATTGGTGCAGGACTATTGTGTCACCCCATGCCAAGCTCACAGGTCCTTATATTTCAGAGGGAAGGAGGTATAAATATTAAGGAGGAGATGAAGAGTTTATCAAGAGGGAACAAAATTGGAAAAAAACAGGTCTTTGGTTGATTTTTATACTGAGGTTACTACTTTACATCTCACAGTATATATACTGAAGTCTGGGGCCTGGGAAACATAGTGGAGGCAATGTACATAGGAATCATACACAGGAATGAATCAGTATGGAGAACAGGAATAGCAAGAGTCAAAGGGCTATATAGAGGGGAATATAGGATGCACAGTAATGGAATGGAGACTAGAATAAAAGGAGATTAATAAAAGGTACCATCCGGAGATGCAACTCCATGGATGTCCATTGTCCTAGATTAAGGGTTATCTGAGATCATCTGGAGTTGGCCAAAGTTGGACTTGGCGAAATCTGGGATGTGACATCATGCTTCTTTGGATGGTTCAGCACCCCAGGTGTCATTTGCATGTTGACATGCAACTAATGGCATATACAGTATCTGAAAGGAGGTCCAGGCCTCGATCTTGCACTCCAGTACATTTGTTCAGTTTTGTATTTTCATTCTTTATTGGTCTATAGCATCTGAGGTGAGCAAGGCCAATTCTATCAATAAATGACACCTAAGGTTTATCAATAATACAGTGACTCAAAAAGATAATGCACAGCCATATAATTTTTGCTCTTTGTCCTCCTACACTGCCATTATAATTAGATCATGTCCACTAAGTATCTGCATGTCTTGGTATGCCTTCTGGCTGTTCAATTTAGTCATCTCTCTTGTCAAAACTTTGTTGAAAAAAACATGGTGAGGCCAGCAATTAGGAATGTGGTGTGCTTTTCTTTTTCCACTCAGGGTATTTCTATGTTAACTGACAGATTTTTCGCCTCCTTGCAACCCTCCTTGCTCCCAACTACTCACATTCTCTCTCGCAAGCTCATCCTCACCTCTTACACATGACAAAGTACACCAGTCCCACAAAGAAGGCTCACATTTGTCGAGATTGAGCAGCTGGGCTGTCAGATGAAGTTATTGCCAAAAAATTCCATTTGCACTGCACCACAGTGAAGCATATATTCAACAAATATGCTTGATCAGAAGCCTACTATGAGGTCAAGCCCAAGCCAGGTCGCTCTCGCAAATTTACAACCCATGACACTCATCTTGCCACTCATGTACTTGCCCATGGTGAGGCATGTGATGCTGTAGACCTCCAGCAGAAGCTTTTTCCTGAGATCAGTGCTGATACCATCTGAACTTGACTGTGATAGTGTAACTTACAGGCCTACATATGTCATTCAGTACCTTATTTGTCACCCATGCAGAAGCAGAAGCATTACGAGTGGGCAAAAGCTCATTCTGACTGGACCCCTGAGAACTGGCATGTGGTTATTTTCTCAGATGAGTCAAAATTCAATATCTTCGGATTGGATGGTTGTTAGTGGTGTTGGAGGGCCCTAGGGCAGGAATTCAATGAGTGTTTCATGAAGAAGGTGGTCAAACATGGTGGTGGGAACGTCATGGTGTGGGGGTGTATCACAGCTCAGGGGGTCAGCCGAATATGTCGCATCAAGGGTCACATGGATGCACCACTATACATCCAAATCCTTGACGATGAGTTCATAGGGTCCCTTCATGACCTCAGGATCAACAAGAAGGACATGTATTTCCAGCAAGACAACGATCCAAAGCATACTTCAAAGCTTGCTACTGCATGGTTCCAGAAGAAGAAGATCGACAAACTCGACTGGCCTTCGAACAGTCCTAATATCAACATTATTGAACATGTATGGGACTATTTGGAATGTCATGTGCATACTAGATCCCCATTGCCATGGAACCATACAGGGTTATGGGAGGCATTGGTGGAAGAATGGGGTCAGATAGAGGATGAGTACATTATGAACTTATACGAGAGATGTCACATCATATTCAGGCAGTTTTGGAGGCAAAGGGAGGGAACACTAAGTACTAGATAGTTCATGGTGATATCTTTCGAATTGATTGTGCTACATTTGATGCAATCTGGTCCATACCTGATTAGAAAAAGAATTGCACAGTACTTTTTGGAATAAAGCCCTTGTCAAGTCTTGAGTTGGCAGATTTATTTTACATACTACTTGCCATTATATACTACATGTTTCTGGCTACAAAATGAGCCCATAACGATGGTATATACAGCTCGGGTTGAGGAGGACAAGGTCAATAAAGAAATTATATAATGCTGTGCATTACCTTTTTGAGTCACTGTACACTATATGCCCCTAACAGTATTGACATACTGTTAATCCTCAAGATCCACCCCTGTACTTACTAAGACACTTGGGGGCACTTCGGGGTCCAGCGATATGTCATTTCCTTCTTCCAGGAGCTTTACTCTACCACTGCTCAACTGGGCACCCATCTTTGAAAAGGCAAACCTCACTATCTTTGAGAAGCTTTACGAGAGTGTCAAGAATGGTATGAAAACTCGTAAAGCTTTCAGGAATTCAATGGCTGTGCAACATACTGCTGAGACCTTGCCAAGGAACTCAAATAAATCAATGATCAGGAAATCTGAAGAGCTGGTGAGACCATTTGTTCTCTTGCATTAGTAGTGCAGCTGCTCACTTTGTTATATATAGGCATGGTTGTCCATTCATTGCACCCTGACTACAAGACTGAGTAGTGGCTAGTAACACTCCTTGACATGATACCCTTTTGGGGTCATCACATCTACTAGACTTGTTTTCTTTCTTTGACCAGGGTTGCTTTGTGCTCAAAGCCAAAAGCACTATCGGTGCAGTTAAGTTGTAGAGGATCCTCACATGTACATTACCATTGATATTGAGAATCTGACCAGTGCAAGATGTATAATATAAGTATACATTCTAAATATATGAAGCACTGTAACTGACTTTTCTATTTGTCTGTAACATCACCGTTGAACTAGTCCAGAGGTCTACTGCACTTGGCCTGTCCTTTGCAGGTCAAATCACTGAAGAGCAGCTATGGACAAAGACAATTGCAATGATTTCACATTCATCAAGCTTTCCAATTTAATGCTGCCATTGTCTTTTCAAATGTATGCACTGATTCTGGCTGGTAGTCCAATGACTTATGCCAAATGAATTCATGATCCAGCTCACAACTTAAGGGAATAAGACCACAAAAGTTGGTGTCGGAAGTATTGGAGAACGATCTCTTCAGGTCAGAGTGGTTTGATAAGATGGCATTTCAGAAGATGGAAGAGATACATGCTGTGAGTACATACTCAGATGCTGTATTGTCCTACATGACTAACAGTTATTGGCCAAGACTGCAAAGTCTGAAAACATGTTTCTGTATACCAACCTGCCTCACTTCAACTTTCCGGTGGTCTTTAGTGAACTTGTAAGTACAATGACACCCCAGTCCAGTGACGAGGCTAATGGAATTATGGACAGGAGACCCAAAATATGCTGTCAACATCTACACCACTGACAACAGTTGCTTAGACACCTGCTGCACCTATTCTTCCACCCTCATTCATGACTGATCCTCATATCTGGGCAGTCCCGGATCCTGAGATAACATACAAAAATCCTGTAGAGGATAAGCATCATCATCTGGTCCAGAGCCATCAAAGCAGTCCATATAACAGAAAACTCAAGCCAAATGCCAAGATCAGAGATGAGCTGGGGGTACCCTACATGGGCCAGCAGCTGTACAGCAAGAATCTATCATAATATCATTGGACTTCAGTTGTTGCCAGTGCTAGACTTGCCACTCCAAAGACAGGATGTGTTTGGAGAGGTTGGAGGAGAGACATGCATAGTGGAAAAGATCATCAGGTTTGACATAGTGGCAAAAACATATGATGGATTTGAGAAGGGAAGATGTGGGAAGGTGCTCAGAATTAGTGGCTGTGACATCACAAAATTTCGCCATCTGTTTCTATCGAGCTCCCAACTGAGGCCTGGAAGAACATCTGGGCAAGGTCAGAAGAGAATCTACACAGCACCAATGATATGCACGAATATTTGGCCTTGTCAAAGACTGCTGAGGAAGCCAGGTGTGTAATGCATTCACTTGAGGGAAACAGGAGTAAAGAGAGAATTGCAGTTGGTGAGGTGGTTCCAGTCATTGTCCCATTTTGTGCTTGGGGTGAGCTTTGAGTGGGCCACCAAGCTGAGAGTGTTGTAGTCTTTGATGTCATCCCACCATTCCCACTTTGATTTGGGCATGAACCTGGCAACTTTGTGGTTGTTGAGTTCCTGCACATCCTCTTGTGTTGGGCCAATGGAGTGGAGGCCAAGCTGAATGGCATGTATGTGTGTTCTTAGGAGATGGGGAGGCATCCAGACAGGAAAGACTTCATGATGAGAAAAGTGGATGAGTTTGGCTGTGACAGAGGCAAGGGTAGGGACCATGGACGGTGAGGAATGAGGCTGAGTTGGAAGTGAAAGGGTGTAGTGGATGTGGGGAGCAAGGTAAGCAGGGTACTGGGAGATGATGAGGCAGGGGATGAGGGCAATGGAGCAGAATGTACACGAACAGACATGAGGACAAAGGGCAAGATGAGTCTTGTCATCTGGGCATGCTGGGCAGGTGTCTGGGCTTTGAGACGGTCTAGGAAAGGTTGGAACAAGACAAGGACAAGAGAAACGAGCATGTACCATCAGTGATGGTGAGCCAGAGTGACCAGAGTGCAATGGGGTTGATGTTGTTCTCTGCTGGCCAGCCATCAACACTGTCTTCAACATATAGGTGCTCATAGATGAAGAAATCAATGAAATTGGAGAGACCAGCTGTATCGAGCTGGCATCATCTTGAGATTCTGTAGCAATCAGATTGTTGGACATCGCTGTTGGTAGTAGTGTGTGCTGCAGCTGCAGCATAATGTTGGTGATGACTTGAAGCACTTGAACTTTGCTGCAGGTACTTCAACACCAGCAGCATTTCTGTTTCTTGTTGTCCTTCTTGTGAGAGGACTGAGGCATTTTTGTGATGTTCAATATCAGTAGTAGTTTCAGTGACAACACCTTAGAGGACGTTGGAATCAGTGTCACAGGCTGTCACTGAGTTGATGTGACAGTGGGAACAGTCACAGTCACACCTGTAACACTGCCTTCAGTGTTATTGTCACTTGCTATATATGATTTTACTTCCCTCAGTGGACAGGTTCACTCAGCCGTGACACTGAGAGGATTCTGGCCATCCATCAGTAAGGTGGTCTCAGGTGCTACTATCTACAACTCAACCCAAGGCATTCTACAGGTTGTCTGGGAACCAAAGGACTAGTTCCAAATCCATAGCATATCCTCCCCATTGCCTTTGCCATCCACCACATGAATGTATCAGGCCACACATCTACAGTTTTCACTTTTCGTGATATGCTTCTCAATCCATTGAAAGATCTTATAACACCCCTTGCACTTGAACGTGGGCTGGGTGCAGCTATTAGTAAAAAAATAGCTATTCAATATCATAAAACAACTCAATGATGTCAGCCTTCTTCTGTAGACGTTTTCATAACTCTATGTGCAGGTTTGAATACTCATCTTCCAACAAGCGCTTGAACAAGGGCTGGCCAGGGGTGGGTATCTCAGGTGGCAACTTGAAACGTCAATCAGGACTGCCTCTGTCAATTCCACAGACACCCAAGCAATGCAGTGTGATCAGGTGGTGAAGCAGGTTGCATTTGTGGTACAACTTGAGCCCACAGCTTGGTGAGGGACAAATGGACGGACAGTCAATTGCACGTGTATGTATTTTAAGATGCCCATAAAACAAAGTTTGGTCATGGTATCTGGAAAAGAGGGTAAGGACTCAAATGCATATCTTGCTTTGGGAACGTGGGGCACTCACTGTGTCATTCTCTCCACAATGTACAGATCTTGGTCATGCACACACCAGATGCAGAACATGGGCGCAAAAGCCATACCATGCTCTATGTGCCCATGGTATTCTGGAAATAGCCCCCCAATTCTGCTCCTGAGGTCATATCCTATGCAGCTGTAAGCCTCAGGATAAACATAGATACCTATGGGCTCAACATTGACCTCCTCTCTGCGTTGAGAAAATGGTGCAAAGAGGTCGGCATAGTACTCCTGACAATGGACCTCCCAGTCAAGGCCATCACTGGCCACATCCTGAAACCTGGGTTGAGGTAAGTTAACAAGCACGTCATATTGAAGGGACTTACCATTCTGAGCAGACATAACAATAATTCACAGTTGCCTTCTTATGCACATTAGTTGCATGACACCGAGCCAGGTGGGTAGGCCAGTTGCTGACCCTGTCCTCGCAACATGCCATTCCACCAGAGTCTACCCACCTGCAGGCATGATCTGTGTGGGTGTGCACCTGGACATGCACAATAAACTCCTCTCGAGAGGGCCATGTTTTGCTGGATGCTTGGTAGCCCACCCAATAGCACTGGGCAGGTACATAGCTCTTGCCAAGCTCTTTATCTCCCTCTGATTGCTTCTCCTTGATGAAACAGTTATGAATATGGGATGCGATACCTTTCTTTATGTCCTGGAGCCTGCAGTCCTAAATGAGAACAGCGGGATATGCACTACTCTTGCACTTACCTACATAATTGGTTGCACACAGGGCAGTGATTTTCAAGGGTGGAGGATATGACAAGTAACAGGCAGGGCCAGCAAAAGATGGCATGCAGTGAGCAGCCCCTTGTGATGGTCAGCCTCGATGACCTCGCCATACAAGTGGCATACCAAGGCATCGACATAGCTAACAAAGCTACCAGAGTGAGAGGTGTTGGTGTTGGTGTTGGTGTTCATCTTAGTCAGGATGGCAGCCATGTCTGGCTTCTTGTGCCTGGCAAGCAAAGCACTCCCCACCTGTGAAAGTGATGACATGCTGTGGGGAACAGGCAGTGTCGTGTCTTCAAGCTGATGGGTTGACGAGGCCACAAAATGTGCTCGCCTTTGTTCCTGGGTGAGATTTCTGTGCTCTCGGGTGAGGATGACTGAGAGGTCTTTTCTTCACCTCTTCAGAGTCATCACTGCTGAGCTGGGTCTGCTTCCCAAGGTGCTTCGCATCAGCAATGAGCTACAAGCTGGTCAGTGGACTCAATATTCCCAACTTTGATGAAAGTGCTCATCTTATTTTTCTTTTGATACAGTTGAATTACCTCGTCATCACAATAATACAAGTCCATCAGGACTGCAACAGATGCCCCTGTTGGGACATTGGGGTTGGCCCTTGTGAACATACTCTCTGTCACCTGGGACTCTGGTGAGTGAGTGTCCCTTGAGGATCATGTCTAGTATGCACCACTATGAACTTGTGGCACTCCTCTGCTGACCACCAGACAGTGCTCCCTGTACTTCCATGTGTACTACCATGCTTTTGTAGCTGCACTGTGGACACAGTCAGATTGCCTCCTCTCCGAAATAAGAATCCACTTGCCTGGTATGTTTTTGATTATGCTGAGTGAGCCATAATCCTTTCATGCTGTTCCACACTGATGGACGCATCATTTGCAATCAGGTTTGCCATTCCACAGCGGATGTCATACAGATGAACATCCACTGCATGATTCAAGCACCACACTGGTAAATATTGCACAAAACGTATCTGAAAAGCTGTTAAGACAGCTGAAAAACTATAGGTGTTGGCATGCCATCCCATAGTCCATGGTGTCTGACACTGAGGTGGACCAGCCAGCTTTCAACCTCTTCTCTGCTCTGAACATCAGCAGATCACACTTACCTGGGTGAACATGGAGAGTATGCTGGATGGTGGAGAGTACCCTATGGGAGAAGATGTCATCAGGACCTTTGATCGATTCCCACACTTCATCTTGAATGCCCAAGATGATCAAAGGTGGGATGGGGCAATAGGGTTGGTTGGGTCCATATTTGGGGAATAGAGTAAAAGTCTTTGAGTACAACTCTACATTGTGCCCTCCCTTGAGCAGGCTGACCGTAATCTGCAGCACTACATCTGGTCTTGAGAATGTCTTTAAGCTTGGGGTGATGATCATGGTGATGTCCTTCCAGGTTAGGGCCATGTTGCAATTGAACTTGATGATTGCGCTGATGCATTTGGCTGAGATGAACAATAGTAGAGTGAGGGTGCTCATCTGGACATGTATACGGTTCGTGTGGAAATGCTTGGTGTCGCTGTAATACAAGTCGATGAGCTTGCACACATCCTCTATGCTTGCATAGTGCTTTTCGGATTGTATTGTCGACAACAGCAGGTTTGCATGGAGGTCGTCTGAGGCGAGGTAGTTTCAGATTTGTTTTTGGGTTTCCTTGTCGATCACATGGCCATTCTGTGCGAGCACCACATATAGCATGTCCACATAGCCAATCATGGTGGAGACAGTCACAGGTGTGATTGTTTCCAGGTCTTCAGGTGTTTCCAACCTGCCTTGAAGGGTGAATGCCAGAAACTGAACAAAGGCCTTGATCATAGCTATCAATGATGGTCAGATAACAAGACCCAGTGAGTGAGCAAAAACAATTCCACCTGCCAAGGGTACATCCATAGCTGGGGTGATCTCTCACCCCAGTTTTCTGACTTCTAGATTGCTCGACTTAGTCATGAACAAGGACCAGAGGTTCTGAACCCATCCATGCATGCGCTCTGTTGGAGGATGAATTGCTTTTGAATGGATGACACCTGCTAGTGAGGTGTTAAACCAATTGTAACCTTGCTTGGACAACACATTAAGCCTCACATACAATGTCTCTGCATCGCTTCAATAGGCCTTCTTGTGGACCATCTAGGGAAAGGGGGAGTGGGGGGACATGATGGAAGGGCATCTTCTATTTAAACACTCCAATTCGACATGCTAATGCAATTTTTTTGGGGGGGCTTGGGTGGAATACTGCTAGGG
>JBBPJQ010001279.1:0-11677 GCA_038088795.1 Boletus rex-veris
ACAGATGGTGGGGTTGTGACCACCGTCGCAGGTGGTTGTGGACTAGAAAATATTGTGTGACCTGGCAGCTGACTGTCTGATGAGTCCATTGAAGTAGGCATCCTAGGCTGCGTTATAGGCTGCGTTGTGCCATTGCCAGGCTGTGGTGGTCCAATTCAGAGTCCTAACTTAGTCACCTTGATTATTTAATCTGTTTTTTGGCTTCTGCTCCCTCTGAGTTCTCAAACTGCATGTTGCATGGAATGCGCCAATAGATCCCTTCACTGGTTGGCGTGTGTTTCCCATTTGTTCTCTCCCTTCGCATTCCACTCTTATTTGGAACATGCTCAGGTTAGACATCCTACTCGCTCCTACTGCTCTCTACCTAGGCTTTCCTACTCTGTCCTACCTCAGGGTTGGCTAATAGTCTCGCTGAAGACTTTAAAAACTTTGGCTGTATGCCGTTTCCTCATCTTCCCCACTTTGTTGATGATGTCCAGCTCGAATGTCTCCCAGCAGAATCATGATCCTGCTGTTTTACTCCAACAGATAACCACTCTGCAAAGTCATATACAGGTTTTGCAAGACAGCAACCGCCTGAACCGAGAGTAGTATTAATTTCCCACTGTTCCATCCTGGCTAATTGACTGACATTTTCCTGTAGAGGTTCTCGGCTGTTTACCTGCAAAGGCCAAGCTATCAGGCACATGGTATCATTGCATGACAGCATCAACAACATGTTGACCAAAGCCTATCGACGAGCCCATATTATGAACACTGATGTGAGCCACACTACCCAGTATGTGGAATATTCTATTTCATATCAGATCCACTGATGGAGCACCTGAGGGAGAATCATTTATATAAATCCTACAAGGAACTGCTACGATGGATACCATCCATTCGTGAGGTTTCTCAGGCGGACCTTATACAAGTGATACAGCGAGTGAGTAATTTTTTTACTGCTTCATGCGATACGTCTCATATGTTTAGCTTGGACAAGGAGCAGATAGTGCGCGCAGTGACGACACCCACCTCCTTAAAGTGGAGGTAGCAAACTGGCTCATGTGCAGCTCCCCAAAGCCCACTCCTTCTCTTGTCAAAGATGACAAGAGCGGGAAAGGGTTCTACAATGATTCGACAGGAAGGTTACTGTGTCCAGTCGACTATGACTGGAACAATGCCACGTAAGTTAATTTTTTGTGTGCTCTCTTGAAGCTGACTACTCTATTGATGCAGCCATCGGCAGAACATCCGTGATCTGCATCCCGACTTTCTCGTGTCCGCCCAATCATGGCCCACTTTCCTATATGCTGACTACCAGTTCGACTCCCAGGAACCTTCAGAAGGTTTGTTCAAGGGCGAAATTTTGGTCAAGGTAAGTCCTGCAATGTAATGATCTGCTTTATCTCTCACCAGATCCTTGAGGCTTTCAAGGCAATCTTTACTTCCCCCACTTCTGCAGAGGACATAGATGGCGAGGAAGTCGAGGCCCGCTCTTCCAGAAAACGACGTCAAGGTGAACGACGAACTCGGGCTCATGTTGCCGCTCTCATAGGTATGAAGACCATCCAACCACGTGCCATTGTCTACGTAGCCTGCCAAGTGCGTCCTCGAATCAGCATCAGGTAACCAACCATTTCTCTATTTGACCTTCCTCCAGCTCCGATTTGCCCTGTCGTCTTGTGGATCATGGGCGATTGTTGACGGCATTTTTGACATGCGTGAGTTCTATGATGCGATCGTGGACTGGTTTGAGGGGGCCGATCAAGAGGAGGACCAAAAATTCATTGACAACCTTCTGTTATGGTGGAACAGGTGAGTTCCCGACCTGGTGAACTTGATAACTGACTGATTGGAATGGGCAGAAGGATTTTCGGCCAGGCTTTTGCTTTTCGGTTGGAGCAGGACCACACCGCCAATAAATCTGTGGCGCAGTCGTTGAAGAAGCGGCGTGTCTCTAGGGACAAATGATGTGTGTTCTAATTCATGTACCAGCTACTGTTTAAGTTCCACAATGAACATTTGTTGTCTGTATGGTGAGCGACGATGGACACAATGCGGTTTTTGAGAGGTTTCCAATATACCCCAGATTGATTCTTATTAGCCCTTATTATCATACTTGAGGTAATTGCTCAGTGCTGACACAAGGTCAGTCATTCCGCCTTCATTTCACGAAAATGAAGGTGATCGATGACTGAAGTACTTGCATGTTTTCTCCTGCCCCGTCATTCTGTGAGACCTTCTCTGCGTTTTAGTGGTCGATGCTACTTTCCCTCTTTCGTTTGCCCGAGAGTCCCTGACCAGCCTGACCAGCTACATAATGTGTGCCATTGTTAGAAATCCATCCTCTATTATGTAAATCTTAACAGTCCAATGCTCATTTTCTACAGGTGCAATCATTAGATTTGTGCTACTTTGCTACAGGGCCCAGGGTCCTTAATCGCTTTCGTCGAGCTGTGTGATGTGCAGCATTACCAGCAGTCTGATAGTCATCTTCAATAGGATCTACTGTTATAGTTATTGATGTTACTTCGCCAGTTGTACCTTGCCGAGGGATCTTGTCCACTTTCGTCGAGTCGTGTGATGTGTGACACCGACAAAAAGCCAATACATGTTGTCCAAAGGACCTACAGTTCTAAGGGTTTACACTAGTTTCCCTTTTTGATCTGATTGGGGGTCCCCGACCGTCTATAACCAGCCGCGTGATGTGTGACATTGTTAGAAGACCGTTTCCTATTATCTAAAGGACCTACCGTTGTAAGGGGTATCTAAGGCATTATAAGGTACCCTTCCTAGTACTGATAATTTAAAACATGGTCACCTTGCCAGGGCCTTCTAAGGTCTTATAAGAAAAACTGGATTGTCGTGATGCATCTGCACTGCCATGGACGAGTCGACAGACGAAGACATCACCGTTCTTGCTGATCTTCATGTGCTGAGAAGAAGAGAATTTTTGCGAAGTTGTGCACAATCTTCTCGTGAGCTGCTTCGTCGAGGGAGTAGTCTTCAAAAAGAACTGAGGTACGCTTTCAAGCGCTGCTGCTCGTCACATTTACAAGGACCCTGAGACCGGGTGCGGCGCAATTTCCATGAATTGGATGCCATTGGGACCTTCATCGGAAATGATCTTGTTGATGGCAATTCCAAAGAAGACAGGGCGATGGATGTTGTCCCGACAGTAGTTGATATTGAGGTCCATGTTGAGCCATTTGCTGTCTGTGGTAGACATTAATACGTGCACAATCGGTATCTTGGTTCCCTGGCCCAGAAGGGTCTTTGCACCCTGTTCCTTGAATTATCCCAGTCATTGTGCAGGAGACTCTTCTGTGTTGGTGGCCACGCTTCTTCGGTGAGTGAAAGTGTGCACCTTGTGGTGTGAAGAGTCTCATTCAAATTGACCCCAGACGCAGCACATTGACAAGACTGGATAACACAAGACATTTGTGGCAAAACCAGGCTCCTTCCCACCACTGCTGGATTGAGGCGACATCCCGAGTACTCCATCGCAATATTCATTGCACAGGAACATCATGAGAAGGGCTCTTAGGTGACCTTAGGTCATGTTGTGGGCAGACAGCGACTCGGAAGATCTGTGTCGCCCACCAGTAAGTCACAGTCCCTGCTTCCTTACTTGCCCATGACAACATCGTGACCAACCTCGTGGTAACCCTCTTTTGACTTTAAGATCCATCCTAAGGCACTCAGTAGTTCATGATGGATTTATCACATCGACATCCCGACCTTTTCAGCGACGACTCCAACTCCAGCAAATTTGATGTTCCCAGCACCGTCGATAGTGCAAGCGAAAAGTGGAAGGTGCATGTTGTGCACCATGCCACATTGTCAACGACTGAAACTGGTGCTTCAGACACCTTAGGCACCAGATCTCGGAGCTTTTAGACCCCTTTAAGGTACCCTTCCTTGTTGACTCAATCTGCACTGGGATTATCCGGTCGGTTCTATTATTATATAGTGGGCTTCCAGAGCCTCCACAGACCATCCATCGCGGCAATTCCATGGCACGCAGATACTTCAGGTGAGGTTTCACTGCACGTTGGGCACCTCCCATCCTTTCTTGTCCTACTCATGCCTCCATGTCCAGGCACATGGGCAGCCCTTCCCAGCTAGTGATGGACAGGTCCAGTTCGGTCTGGTTCATCCAAGATTTTCCTGAATGCTGAACTGAGTGGTAGGTTCAGTTCAGCCTGATCTGTGAATGCTGAACTGAACGTGCATGTGGTGAACGTGACCAAGTGTTCAGTTCATGTTCAAATGCATTCGAACGTGTTCATGCACAACTTTCGCGACCACAGACAACTCGATCATGGCATGCATGGAAAGTAATACTGTACATTACTCTAAGTCAGATGTTCCATCAGAATCATCCTCTTTGGCTGTGAATCCCTTGAATAGAGCTGCCTTGGAGGCATGGACGGCTGCCTTGGATACTGCAGCTATGTGTCCATTACGGTAACCACCCTGCAGTAGTTGGAGGGCTTCAAAGATGTCTGGGCTGAGCTGATTTCGATGGGAAGTTCCAGTGAGCCCACCAGATGAGAATGCCCACTCTGAGGGAGTTCATCAGGAAAAATCCTCCCACAACATAGTGCTACATTGTTTGTATTGCACAGTTGTCTTCCTCCAAGTACTTAGCACTACATAGTAATGCTGATAGTGATATATCACTACATAGACCTAACAAATCCGAGCAATGTAATAGCTCATATACCCAACATATACCACATAGTCCAACAGAAAGCAGAGCAATCACATGACATAGCATAACATTCCAACTTGGGTATATTCTCAACAGCCATCACTGTCAAGCACATCGGGAATCACATTCTAGTACATATCAGCATCAGCATCAGAAACCCAACCCTCAGCCACTTTCTCATCCTCGTCCTCACCCTCATCCTCACCCTCACCCTCCGAGTCACCCTCACCCTCGTCAATATCCTCTTCAGCACTGTGAACATCACCACCATTTACCTCCTGCAAATCATCTATGTTGAAGTCATCCGCCGGGTCTGCTACTGGAGCCTCCTGCATGCCGTCCGCCAGGTCTGCTACTAGAGTCTCCTCCATGCCGTTGGCCTGCTGATACTCTCGAATGGCATTCTTGAAAGCTGTATTTGGGATGGCCTTCTTTTCCTTTTTCACGGTATTCATTGTCAGGCCCACATGAGCACTAGCGTCAAGCAAAAGATCAGTAGAGAATCGTGGTAATCACTAGTACATACCATCCATTGTCAAAGACACGCTTCAATATCATTGACAACAATTTGTATCCGGATGTTGCCTTGTCGAACTCATCTAAAGCCTCGTCGTGGCCAACATATGCATTAACATACTCTTCTTCTGTGAATGCAATGGTTTGGCGCACTCCCGTAGCCCACTTGTCGATAGCACATTTGATCTATGTTCTTGTTACTAGTGGAAATGAAATTTGATCCAAATGGGCTTACTGCTGTTAGAGTGAGTGCAAAAGCAGAATGAGGGAATGGTGAGTAATACTTGGACCAGCGAGGACCATTGTCATTCCTGTTCTTGAATAGGACTTCATTGATCACTTGTTGGATCGCAGGGTTGGCATAGATTCCTGTATGTTCGTCGATACAAGAACCTCGGGTCTTAATAATCTCAGTGGGCATAGCATTGATATTAATAATTGAATGCTTACATGGTAGATGAATGCTGATTCAGTCTTAAGCTCGGCAGAGAGAGCCTGATTCTTTAGAAGCACCGCTTCATCTTGACTGCTCTCGAAACCGTATGTTGTCTTGACAATACTGTGTGCCCTCGACTTGAACTACGATCAAATGTGGGAGGTTCTTGTGGTAACCTACCACGGCATCACATCAATGAGAGAAGTTGGAAGTAAAACTACTTACAAGTTTCATTAGACAAGTGGTATGATCCTTGTCCAGTGTGTGGTGCATGCAGGCAATCTTCCATGCCAATACTGCCCACTGCTCTCCTTGGACTGCGGATGGGTAGGGGTTTTGGGTAAGTAGGGTAGAACAGTAGACTTGAATAGCCGTCTGGAGAATGGCACATGTCTCCATATCATAGTCAGCTGCCTTGGGTCAACCTCTCATACCCACATCAGATGTCTCGGTCAGAGCGGGAGTGTTTGTAGATGCTCCAGGTCCCTGACTTGGAGTTGGGAGATCCTCAAGCGGGTCTTCTGGCTTCACTGTAATTGGACCCTCGCATACCCCATCATCATCGCCGGGTTCACGACATACGTGCTTCCTCGGGATTTGGTGGATGGAGGCAGTACTAGTAGTACTGCTAGCATCGCATGGCTCAGTATCGTCACCCTCGAGTGAGGCAATGTCATCACTAGATAAATTTAAGTAGATTGTTGTAACAAAAAGAGAAAGAGAAACTTACTCGAAAACAACTGCCGCCTGACGTTTAAGTCCCCTTTTTGCAGTACCATGTTTCACGCCGTTCCGAAGGGCATTGTGCTCACTAGATTATTTTAGATTGCTCTTGTCAGGGAAGTGGATCGAGTGTGTTAGCGAGTCATAAATCGCCCAATGCAACGTGTCGCCATAACCTGTTATTGTTAGGGCCCCGTTCAGCTCTACAATCTATGGGAAGGCTCAAGTGAATCAGCGCATACACCCGAGATGGAGACCGACCTTGACTTGGCGTAAAATGATTACGTCGTCTTTTTGCACCTGCAGTAGCCAATACGCGTGTATCTTTTGAAAACAATTCACCGTGACACTTTTTCACAGGGAATCAACCACGGATGGATCGGTGATACTAAAAGAGCAATGCCACTCTGAAAGGTTTACTTCAACATGAGCGAAAATGATGTGTTCCCGACTAACCTTTTGTCTTTGTCTTTTTTATCGGGTTAACAAACGTGACTGCACCAACAACATTGACCCGCGAGTTACCCTTTCTAAGGTTACTAAGCCCAGTAAAGTCATGGCCCTAGGCGCGCCGTTCAACTGACAGAAGAACATATTGGGTTTGATAACGTACCTTGGTCTTAGTTGCAGAGTTGTCGCTTTCAGCGAGGGCTGGTCTAATGGAAGCATTGTCAGCGATAGAAATGTTTGCCGTTTGAGGCTGTTGGTGGGGTATTGCAGCTCCTCGATCACTTCCAACGCACTCTCCATGGAGCCATTGCCTCTCGTGCTGTCGTTCTCCTAAAGGCAGACATGCCTGGTTTGTGACACATGGCTGTATGCGAGATTTGGTGGCTGCGTTGTATTGCATCAGACAGATCAAGGGGCGGTGGGTCCAGATTGTTACCTCGACTCTCGCATCCACTCGAAGGGCTCTCAGGGAGGTCGAACCTAACTCTCTTCCCCCAACGATTCCTGTCGGCATCGCGCGCAGAAACTTCTGAGACAGTCAGAATAGTGTCCGGCTCCCACCATTCATCGGCGTTTTCTAAACAAAAAAAAGGAAAGCATTGATGCAGGTGTAAGAAATAGACCCACCTTGACTATCGATGACCTTGCCTGCGTTAATGCCAGTCAGGTACTTGAACACCACGCCATCGGGAAACCGTAAGAGGATTGGAATAGAAAACGGGGTTTTGGACGTCGTCTCCTGGACAACCTCAACACCTTTGAGGGCTAGCAAGATGTATTCATGAGGTCGAAACCCAATGTCATCTCTGTATGGGATCTCCACAATGAACCGATGAACAGTAGAGTCTTGAGAAACTTCGAGCTGGATGCGATGTCGCCCGTTGCGAGGCGGCCAAACCATGAAGATTTTGCCCTCAAGATATCCTGAGTCATCGTTGTCGAGATTGAGGAGCTCTCTGGGCGTGCGTTTTTGAGTGAACATGTCGAACGTGTAAGACCTTTGGGCTTATCCACTCGACAGGGTTATTAGCTCACTTATTAGGGCGGACCCTTGACCAAGAAAGAATCTATTTTGCCATAAGAGTTTTCGTCTACGGATACGGTGCCTTCCGTAAAATGCCAATCAGCATTTAAGCTGATGCCAACCTAACAGAGGTCGAGTATCAACGAACT
This sequence comes from Boletus rex-veris, assembly GCA_038088795.1. Lineage (NCBI taxonomy): Eukaryota > Fungi > Basidiomycota > Agaricomycetes > Boletales > Boletaceae > Boletus > Boletus rex-veris. Next base: position 7,998 of record JBBPJQ010001279.1, read on the forward strand.
CAACATAACCTCATCATGTTTTTTTTCAATATTCGCCAACCCTTCAACCCCACTCGCCCACGAGATAGCAGTTGAAATCGAAACCGGGTACTTGACTTTGCCTTCTAAACCGCTCCAGTCGAAGTCGATCAGCTGCGCCGTCGACCTAGGTGTTCCCTCTGGTAGGACCATGACGTTTGGTTTCCTCAGGTCGCCAAACACGTAACCAGCACCATGAAGGTGTTTGAATGCGCGCTCGAGGTCCGATCTGAAAGTTGAGGGAATCTGAGCCTTGCGTTCCAAAACTTGGTGTAACGTCGACCCCTTCACGTGTTCCATGACGACCATGCGTAGATCGCCATATGGCGGCATTTTCATTTCAGGCGTGATGTCTATTCCTCCGTAGTACAAAAGTCGCGGTGCAAAGCCTTCTGATGCCATATGTCGATGCGCATTGGCGCCATATGAAGTGACGAACTTGACGACGATGTCCTTCGACTCTTCTTCCAGGGTCCGGGCGAGATATGTTACGCAAGAAACATTGCGTTCGAGAGGTTTTTGATATGTGAACTTCACTAGGGTGTTAGTATCACCGTCCCAGTATGTATCAGAAGACGGCCAGAACCGACAGTGGAAGGTGGCAGGCGAGAGGTCCCATGGTGCAACGTCGAGGCCTTTGTACCACGAATCCAACTGTTGGATCGACTCTCTGAGAGCGTAGAGGACGCGCGCGATTCGGTAAAACTGGCCGTCGTCATGGGTAGAGTGGATAGGAACCCATACAAAATCCGTGAGCCGTTGCACGATGCAATGCGAAGTGACGATGCCACCCATAATCGAAAGCCATGGTCCGGCATGTGCAATTAGAAAAGCGGGGCAGCAGCATTTTCGAAGTAGCTCCTTGTTCTATGTATGCGAGGCTTCAGCGAAACACAAAGAAAACGTCTGGGATGTCGTTACCTCTCGTTGGCAAAACAAGCGCTGAAAAGAGAAGCTGGCTTGGACTGACGGGTCTGACCCTCCATCGCCAAACTCGTTTTTCTCCTCGCCGATGACCAAGTATGTTGGTAACTCTCTGTGCGAACTCAGCACTGCCATATCTGGGGAGGTTTTGTCCGAGTTTGTGATGGAGCTGAGAAATCGGCCGATGGCTTTGGAGAGAACGGGTCTGATCTCCTGTCGTCGAGTGTTTTCTCCGTCGTAGATCAAAGTGAATCGAGCCATGAGGTCGCGTACCTCACGGACAAAGTGATCAGGTATGGCGTATGTAAGGTCGAATGCCTTGCTGGAGAAATAAGCGAATGCTGGGTGGAATAGCTGGATCGGAGGTGCCACCGTGTTGACTGGTTTTCGAGCGGGACAACGGCAGTCTAATATACTCTGAGAGCCGGACTGAATTTTCGCATACTCGAACGATTTGGCAGCCACAGACGGGGTAGGACCATCATTCATAGTGATACGGTTGAACCCTGATAAAACCACGTCAGTCCACATCTAGGAGATGTGAAGAAACTTGTTCACTTTCAGTCAGGTAAGTAAGGATATCATCTCCTACTGGTGTCGGCATTGTTCGGGCATCTTGAGTATTGTCAGACGTGCTAAAAACCAGGTGGAGAGATAGACACACCTGAAGAAGGACCACAAACTATGGCGTGTATATGACCGCTGACCACAGTTTCCGTAAAAATGTCAGATAATAGCCTTACTCCAGGCAGCAGCTGGTCGAAATCGATCTCTTTCACAGTCTCTTCAAGGTTCTCAGAGGTACAATTGCGAACGGGGTAGACTCGAAGGCTCATTGCATCGATGTTGCCAAAGGTGTCTGACCGCTCGGCTTTGATAGCTTGTTTGAGGGCTCCCAGTGTCTTCGTGGTCGAAATGTCAATAGGAAATATATTGTGGGTCACTTCACCATGCAACCAGCAATTGAGCGTGACATCAGGTACAGCGAGAGATAACTGAACTGCAACGTGTCATAAACAATGACAGCGTGTCATAGTAAAAACGCGTACCAGCAGGACGTACACGGACCAGGACCAAGTTACCCGATATGCTCACAACCTTTCGACGTGAGTTGACATGTAGTTGTCCGTCAAAGGTCCATTGGGAAAGGATGTTTTCGATGTGCTCGTCAGCGGGACTAGGAATTGCGTAGAGTTGGAGATCGTTGGGGTCCACGTGACGGAACTTGGTTTGGTTGGTCTTGATAGCTGCTTTGAGGTCTGCGATGGTCCCAGTGGTAGGAATGTCAACGAAAAATAGACTGTCAGTGTGGGTGCCGTATACCCAGCACTCGAACTTAATGAGCGACTCGATCATGCTCGAACAAGATGGACACGGGAATATCCGAAGTGTGACATTTCATTTAATGTGACATCATCACATTGTCAGACCTTAGTATAGAATTCGCACGGTCAGAGGATCTGAAAACTGGCATTATAAAACTGATTGAATATGGCTTCTTTGGAGATACCTTTTGAGAAATTAATGTTACCATTTGACTAGAATGTTCCCTGATGCCATAGTATCTTTCCTAGAGAAATCATACTGTGTTCGGATACTTTCAAGCAAGGCTTCATTGTAAATCCCATTATTTGCCTATTTTGATGAGGATACCCACCACCCACACTGTCATCCCACCACTATTTAAGGACCTATCTATACCCTGCCTTTGGGTGGTGCATCCCCAGGTAGTTTCTGATAGCAGGAGTAATCAACCATTCGACCGTACCCCCTCCCTATCAACATGTGTTGACATCTACGGGGGCAGGACTGTTCGATCATTGAACTAGAACCCTGGCAGGATTTACATGAGACGCATTCCAAGAAGCCTCTGGGTCAGGTGCATCAAGCATGCGTTGGACGATGCCTACTAATGATGCCGGCATCTTGTCGACATACACCACTAGCGACAAAAGGTTACGCAACTCATCTACACCTCTGGGCTGAGCTCCCAACGAGACAAGCGTTCACAAAGCCAAATATCGATGGTACGTTTCCACACGATATCCACCTCCCCGAGTTTGTCGGCATGATGAAGGAGCGCAACGTCTGCTTTGGCTGTGTAGTGAGAAGATCGTCCGTCAACCGAAACAAGGCTGGTAGAGCAACGAGTCTCCATCCTCCCCAAGATAGCTCGGCGAGAGCGCCAAGAAGCGAAACTCCAAACTTGGGCACTTTGAGAGCTTCCGTGATCAACAGACGTCCAGTGCTCGTTGCCATGGACATGCCTCCTGCTGCAAGGACCGCGAGCGAAAAGTTGAAGAGAGCGGTCTCGATTGGAGGGGAAATTTGAATGTTTGGCAGGACAGATTCCAGTTGCGATAATTGGGGTGCTTCAAACAAGGAATGAGTAGTAACAGGACGAGGTGGGAAGAGGACAAAAGAACTCACGCGACAATCGAGATCCTTGACGTACGCTGCAAACGATACTGATCAGCTGTAATATACGGCGGAGGCGCTCTATTTCTGCCTCGTTTGATGGCGACTGACTGACGGAAGTCAAAAATCGAGCTACGAGTATCTCAGCGATGCCAGAAAACTGATCTGCACCCTTGCAGTGGTGGATGATAGAAGTAAGTGTCTGTCGTAAACGGTGTATAGTAAATCGGATTTTTCGCAGGTCAGATAGCAGTCGATGGCCGGTCCCATTATTGAAGATGAAGTCGTGTGGAGGGTCGAGGAGACAGACTGCATATAAC
>JBBPJQ010001280.1:0-11638 GCA_038088795.1 Boletus rex-veris
CTGGAGGTCCGGGTGGCAATGGGTAAGGAGTTCGAGTCCTGAGAGCCTTTCGTCCGATATACAGAACCACAGAGCATCCAAGTGCCAAGGAGACCGTAGTTGCCCAGTCGTGCATTGTGTGGAGTTGTCGATAATGGCAGACCTTCGAATAAGGTCCATTTAAATTGGGACGGTGGAGCACAGCCCAGTTACTAGCCAAGTGGCGCTGACGTCGACGGGTACAAGCGAGTGTTCTCTCAAGCGAGACAGATACACTGTTGCCTTGATATGACAGAAGAGGTTAAAGAACTGCCATACCACTGCCACAACGAGACATGGCAGTGACATGGCAGTGGCATGCGGGTGTCAGCTAACCGGTTGCAGTTGAACTTCGGACCTGATCGTTCTGGACCAATCATGTAGGACCAAAACCAGTCTGAAAGATTACGGTCTGGTACGGTTCTGCAAGTCCTCCCACGTTTGGGTCACTCAGGACCCAAACCAGGCCAAATAATTTCGGACTACGGTCAAGCAGTGCCCTACCTACAGTAATATTCTCGTTCCCGACGTTCGGGCCCCCAGTGGGCCAGTGGGGGTACGACCCGTGTCCGTTCCTGGCAGTGACAGCTGAGTTACAGTCACACCAGTGCGAAACTATCATTGAATAAGAGCTGAAGCCAGTTACTACAACGAGGAATCTGCAATACCATGGCAATTCACGTGGTCACTGACCGTTCATACAGTCGTGCATGTACACCATAGGGGAGATGTAACGCGAGGTTGCGTCCGAGTCCTCGATAACTCCCCACAGCTCTATATAACCTTGAGTATTCGTTCGAGCGTACAGCCATCAAGACTATCCTGGAACGAGCGTCAAGCAGATGGATAGCTACTTTCTGTAGGGTTTAACGAACATGTTGGGCGCTGGGAGTGGGATAGCTTGAAAGGATGCGGACGCGGCGAACAGGAGCGTAGCGAAGCATGACGCGAGCAAGTGGTCATGGCATGCCAAAGTTCAGACGAGGTGACCCATCCTGCCAAGTATTTAAACAAGATCAGCATTGGATATGGACGCGGCTAAAGATGGCGCATCTCTGTGAAAACCATAATATTATTGACTCTTCTCGTCGACTTACGAGATGACATCATAGATGTATGACATGCAGCGATACAGTTGTAAGAAAAAGCAGGGACCGAATCATGTCGAGCGCGAGGTTGGAAGGTGCCGGTGCATGGTGTATCTGTGGTTTGCGTAGTACCATTGTGCATATGGGTTTTCCTTTCGTATAACTGGCATATAAAAAACAGGGCAAGCGTAAAAGGGACCCAACCATGTTAATTGTCTCCCCCGGCTCCGCCATCCCCTCGCGCCTGGCGCATCTTGCTGCCTTCAAGGACTCCAACAAGCCGATTTTGAAGCCTGCAGCTACCTTTGGGGGCCGAGGTCAGCAGACGAGAACCGCGCAGCGTAATATTATTAAATATCGTCGACGATGACAGTGGAAATGGGTGGCACAGTTTTACGAACGGCCCATCTGATAGATGTGTTTTTTATCGCTGGGTGACTCGGAAATGCTAGTGAGTGGTGACCGTGTGAACACCGACGCGGAGTCTGGTGGTGCACTGGTCAATTTGTGACGCACAGGAATAACTGTAGAACATAATAAATGTGATACGAAAAATTGACATTCCGTTCTTCACGCTCGCGTGCGTCACCATGACTGAACTGGCTGACGGGTCGACGTACACTCGACGTCAGCGCGACGCGACGTGAAACAAGGCAACGGTTACTAGACTAACCAAGCGAATATATATATGATTCACTACATGGCGGCTCCGGACGCCGAATCATGGTCATCAACCATGAAGAGACGGCCCCGCTGCCAACGCACGAGCAAGGTTATACGCACCCTATAAACTCTAAATTTCAAGCCTAGTACAAGCTTACCTAGATCGATCCCTATAACTAGCATATAAGTATACCGCGCTCGGGATAGTCTAAGCGGTGGGGGGTCTGGACTGCTTACATAAATCGCTAGTGGTATGGAGCTCGGAGAGTGGCGTTCAAGTTCCATCACACAGTGACACACACCGTCAACAGATTTCAGCTCCTGGCCAAGCAGCGCATGAGCACCTGCATTTACTTGCGATTGGACTAGGTTTCAGACTAGGTTACAATATCGCCCCACATTGGGTGACCCGGGTCAGGGACTCAGGGCCGGTGACCTTGAGAGGGAAAATACTACTATGTACCGCTTTCCGCCCAAACCCATAGCACTCGGCGGCCCGTCAGCGTTCCTCACACAAGCGCTAATTGAGTGTGGTGTTCCGGACAATCAGAGCCCTCATCATTTAAGCCTCACGTACACTCGCGTTGAAAGCCTTCAAGAACACAACTTCATAGTCACCACCACCAGACTCGGCGGATGTTGCACTCGCAATCGCTTTCACTATTGTTCTACCAACTCGGGCTCCTTGTGCATGTATACGTGTCTCATGGGTACGTCTCTTAGGTAACTGAGGACACTGAATTGCATAGAAGCCCGGTTTTTTCTAGCTTGTTTGGCAGGAGCTTTGATCCCTACATAATGACAATGGAACGGTGAGAAATTTTAGTCTTGCTATTTTTTGATTACTTTCCTTAGGCCCGAGGGTATCTCACGCCCTACCTGATCGTGAAGTTCACCGTGGTTGCGACTGACGCACCATGATGGCCACGTTTGAATCGGTTCCACAACTGCATGCCGTTTCCGAACCTACAAAATATCTATTGATCCAGAAGCAGCAATGACTTCCTTCCAGGGATTACTCTTCTCGGTGTTTCGTTCACAGTGCGTCATCCCCATTGTGTTGATAATTTCTCAAACGTCGGCAACGTCTCTGTCAGCAGATTACTTGCAAAGTGGTGCAACTTCCCACCCCCCCTGGAACATCTCACGCGGTTGCGATAAAAAGGACAAAGTACGGTCCATCTACATATTCACCTCGACACCCATAGCAGAGTAAAGTATGGTTTTGAAGTTGTACGGTTACCCCTCATCTACCTGCACGCTTCGTGTGGCAGTCGTCCTCAAGGAGAAGAACGTCCCATTCGAGTTCCACATGGTGGACCTCGCCAAAGGTGAACACAAGGCCCCTGGCTTCGTTGTTCACCAGCCATTCGGACAAGTCCCATACATCGTACGCATAACGAAAGCATCGAAACACTTTGATTGCTGATATCAAAACAGGATGATGATGGTCTCATTCTCTTCGAATCTCGGGCGATCGCTCGATACATCGCGACCAAATATGCTTCGCAAGGCGACGCTTTGATACCCACTGACCTCAAGAAACTAGCTTTATTCGAGCGAGCCGCATCCATTGAGGCATTTAACTATGACCCTTTCGTATCCGGTCTCGCCTGGGAACTCAAGTTCAAGGTGTAAGTCTCAGATCTCGTCGCCGATGACTCAGGCCTCAGGTTTGACACGAAACGCCATAGGTGGTTTGGCGGAAAGACAGATGAAGCGCACGTAAAGGTGCTCCACGACCAGCTCAAGGCCAAACTGGATGCATACGAAGTCATCCTCGCCAAGCAAAAGTATCTTGCTGGAGATGTTCGTTCTGCAATACTTTCGTTCCACTGGGTACCTGCTAACCTGACTCTTCGTTACACAGGAAGTCACCCTCGCGGACCTCTTCCACTTGCCCTACGGTAGTATTCTCCTTGCCGATGACATTAAGATCGACGAGTTCTCTAGTCGACCGAATGTCGCCAGGTATGTCGGTTGAAATTTTTCTATCATGATTGTGCTGAGACGTTTGTGGCAGATGGTGGAAGGACATCACATCTAGAGTTTCTTGGCAAGCTGTCAAGGGTGGTATTGCATGAGTCGAACACTACGATCGGACAGAAAACAATGTATACAATGAGGGACATAACTGTGCACTTTAAAGGTTTCTACAGTAACTTATCGGTATGGGTGTAGCGGCGACAAGGAAGTACTAGAAATGACCACAGATTCAACAACAAACCCGGAGATCTGCGTTCAAGTATTTATGAGATCCTCGGACAGATCCATATCGGTCCACTCGTCGGAATTGTCGATAGTCTTGAGACTCTCAACCTCGTGCTCGATCGAGTAGCGCAGATCCACGCACCTGCATTTATTCCTAACCATGCTGAGCTGGTGTTCCTTCTATAGGGTGAGCCAAAAGCGACGGAGTTTGTGGACGAAGGAGAGCTGGGTCACCGTTGGCACAGTGGTTGAGAGCTGGGTGAGGTAAATCAGTTACCTGGACCAGTGGCCCATAGGCTAATGGCGAGCGACTCACCTGAGCATTTGGGAAGACATGGTGTTTGCATGGACAACGGGCCAGTGTTTATTCTGTGGACGAGGTCAAAGTAACAAAACTTGGTGGATGAAGGGGAGGTGGGATATGGAGTTCCCATTCCTCCACAGCAAGCGTACTGCCCTGACTTGGTACATGCTGTGGTCCTAATTTTGTCACCTCGAGGCAGACCAAAGAAAGGTCAACGATATTATGTTCCTTTCCTCGCTGTTGTTACTGTACGGAGAGAAGGATAAAGCATCTGGAGCATGTAAAGAGTTGATTTTACTTCACGTGACGACGACGCGCGCGCAAATTAGAGTCGCTTGTTCAATCATTTCCAACAAGTTCATATTACACCGTGTCCTTTCTTGGTTTAGTCATACCCTCCAATCCGCTCAACGATGGCAATAATTTTCTTGAGCGTTCTCTTCGCGCACTGGATTGCCCTCCTTGACACCTTACAACAATTCTTCTGGAACTATACACCACGACCACTGTTATCAACCGTTTTCCCAAACCTCATCGAGGGCAGCCCAACGCTCTCACAGGTCACTCATGCACCGCGGATTCGCGATCCCTTAGACTATAGCGGTTCCGTTGACCTTGCGACATGTTTTGTTCCGACAATCCTTCAAACGCCTTTAGCAATGAATATTTCTTGTAGTGTTGACCGTTCAGAATATGACTTATACGATACTTCTTCAGTGGAACCTTCACATCACTATGTATTCCTGAATGTCCCTGTCTGGCGACCCGCCATTCCCGAGGAGGACGTGGTTCCAACGTCGCCGTCGTCGCGGGTTGAGGTAGGTTGCTCTGCGTTCTCATAAACTATCTGACTCAGTCTCGACCAGGATAACCGTACACAAACAAGCATGGCTCCCTACGGGGCTCACGGGCTCAGCTTTTGTCCCGTCTTGGTTGGTATCGTGTATATTCGGTCGCTGCTGCATTTGTATATGCTCTTGATGGTATGCACACCGTTTTTACTTGGTACATGGACGCTGACCATAGGATAAGATACCGTCCCTTTGCAACCACTGGTTCGAGGACGTACTGATTTACGAATCATCAAACCCCACAGAGCTATTGGATTGTTCCTGGTTCCTTCACGCGAGTTTGTGGATGGTTCCTTGGTACCTGCTTCGGTGTGGCGTTCGCAAGGCTGTTTCGTGTCTGTGCTACATTCGACCGCTTACTTGCAAACCAGCTTATCCACTGATTCCACGAATCGTACTCACACGAGTAGATGGAAAATCCGTTCCAGTTAACTTTACAGAAGACGATCAACCGAGCGTGAACGCTGGCATATTATCGTCTTTCGAAGCAGAAGAATCGGAGGTAGACGAGAATCGTGACACAACATCCGATAGCAGAGAACCCCAGGACTCGGTGAAATCCCTTGGTTACGCCGACGGAAGCCGCAGTGCAACGGAGTTCGAGGTGCCACCTTTTCTGACAGTATCTCATGAGGACGAACACCATGACGGAGCTGCCGAAGCCCAGGAGAACATCGGATCTGGCCCGCTCGCCTCCGGGTTTGCAAAGGATTACCAGATTTTCGTACATCAGATCCCTGACAAGGAACTGCAATTTTCTCCCGTCCCTGTCAACTCAACGAACGAACCTTTGCAGCATGTCGAGAAAGATAGCCTTATACTTCCAACGCCTGAACTGGATACCCTTGTGGAAACGCGTGAATTTGAACGAATGGCGTTCCTGGGGTCTGATGACGTCCGCCAAGACGACACATATGGCCTTGGCGAGCGAGGGGACTCAGATCAGGATCCTATAACCTTTAGACCATGGAGTCTCATCGACGACCCTGGCCCCGATGGAATGGAAACATTACCCAAAACCACGAGCGCGACGAGCTCATTCATGGAATCGTTATCCATGCAAACTCCCCTCAAAAATGCACGATTCGCCGTCGGCGACGGCACACGGATGGAAGACGGCCAGCAAGTATCTTTGAACCCTTCTCAAACAGACGAGAATACCTGCGCATGGAACCCTGGAAGCCAGCTTGTGGACGATTTGGTCGCACCGGTGCAGTTCAAAGAAATCCCTGTGGTGCCTTCCGATCCCTTAATGGAGAAGCTGGACGCAGACTCACCGGAACAGTTAGTCCTTCCAGTGGGGCTCAGCGAAGAGCAAGCCGAAGAGAATGATACTAAATTCGTGGAACCTCTTCCACCTTCCTTAACCGGCGAGCCGATCGTCAATCTTCCACTGGTGACCATACGTGAACACATGCGATTGGTGCAAACCGACCCTATGGACCCTCCTACGATGATGGAAGACATTACGACCCGTTCGCCGCTGCAAGTATCTTCTCCAATCGTACCTGTCGCGATCGTCGATACGAGCTACTTCGTCGAAGCGAGGCGACAAAGCTTGGCACCAGTTGGAACCAAGAAAGTGGACCAGGTTTTGGCTCCTGCGGGAGACGCGCCCGGGACACTGAATGACAAAGGAACAGCGTACAGAACATCGGGTATAACTTCTCCTCAGGAAGATAGGCCTTGTTGGCCAAGTCCGTCTGTCGAGGGTTCGAATGTGGTTTGTCCTCCAGCGGTCGACTGCGACCCGTCCCTTGGCACTATCCGAACTCCGGAGAACACGTCGGCTCCGGAAACAGCCCGCGAGAGTGGTACACAGGTTTTCCACACCAGCCTGGTAGAGGAAGCTGCCGGAACGAATGAACCAAGGGTTGAGGTTTTGTACGAGGGTCCTCGATGTCACACAGACGGAGATCTGGCTGGAAGTCTTCACAACGCGTTCCGAGGATCAGACGTCAGCGTCCCCGACGCAACGAGCATCTCAAAATCGCCTAAGGGGCCCGACATGGAAGGTCTGGTTAATTTCGTGGCCACCAAGGAATCCGATAGTATGACTAGTATCCTCACCGGTCAGCCTGTTGGCCTCTCTGGCAGTATGGGGATCGAGTTACCGACGACGAAATTGCCTGAACACATATCAGCGCTACCAAACGCATGCAAAGAGGCTGGCCCTCTTTCGATTACATCTGCAGAGATGCCTAGCAGACTGGGCGACGGGAAGGGCTGCGAGGCCGACATCATGTCCTGGGAACATCCAAGTTTGACGATATCAGAACCCCCTACAGAGCGGACGTTATCAGGCTCCATACACGCACCACCAGAACACCTACCAACTCCGCAAACCGAGCGCAACGTCGATCAAACCCCTGTCCACGATATGCCTCAAAGTTTGACGCTTGAAGAGGAGAACGGGGGTATAAGTATGACCACCGAGACCGCATCCAAACGTAAGCAAGACCTCTACGCATCCATTCATGCACCGCAAAGGACATCAGAGTCGGAGGCGCAATCGTCAGTTTCTCAATCGAAAGACGAGAGTAATTGCGACCATCGCCATTCTGTCACAAACACAATGGTGTCCGAAAGAAAGCCCTGTCCGCCAAACTGGACAGCGATGCCAGAAGTGGTAGATGCGTTCCGCATGTTCAAACAAGCGCCTAGTGAGAATACGACACGAAGAGCGTTATCCATCGCGGAGTGCACGAACAGAGGACCAGTTCTCGGAATCGGTCAGAAAGGAATCGCGACGAATTCGCTCAACGATATCTCTGCCATCGCCAACATTCAGAACCGCTGGATGCATGGGAACGGTCTGCTGCTCGTTCGGGATCTTGTGTCGTCTGATCCTGCTGACTTCAATCTACGAAGTTGGTAAGTATAGCTGTATTTGGTTGGATGGTGTGTGTTAACGAAGGATGTCGTCAGCACGAACCTAAGGATACCAAGGATCCATGGTATGAATGCGATGCCCTTGCAGCAGATTCTGTGCACTAGAATGCTTGATATCCCTCCATACGCGTTGCAAAATGAAACAATTCCCTGTCCCATGATGTCCGACACCGGGCCTAGCTCGATGGTGGTAGATCTTCCAGGGATCCAGCGTCAACGGAGGTGCGTAAGTAAGAGTAATTGACGAGGTTGTCTCGATACTGATTCCTTGCTCGACTCGACAGCATGCTGGTTCCGCGCAACGCAGAGATAGGGACAATGCTTGTCTCTCAATGCTGGACTGTTTACCGGGGCTGAAAGAGGCGGAAATACTCTAGAGTTTGACCGAAACATTGCTATTTCTCGACGGTTTTGATTTGCATGCTGGTTGGATTTGTCTTTGGTACTTTTCTCTAGTTGAACTTTTTCTTCATGTTGTCCTCGAGGAGAAGCTTATGTAACGTGCATACCGGCTGCCGTTTTTCGAAACTCCGCTGTGCCAACCACCAACGGCGCAGTTTCCAGTGTAAAGTCTTGTTGTATACCAATCCTCGACTCAACTACTCGCCATGGCTGAAGGAAGCAACTATGATTATCTCTTCAAGGTACGTTCTTCCCTTGAGTCGCCGCCCAACCTTTCGACATAACCACGACGTGGACAGGTCGTCCTAATCGGTGACTCTGGTGTAGGCAAATCGTACGTCGCTTTCGAAATTGTTGGACTCCCTCTCTGATCCAATCTCTTTTCCCAGAAATCGTACGCATACCCCGTGACAGTCTCGTGTGTGTCTTGGGTCGTGTTGACAATTCTGACAGTGCTCTCTCGGTTCACCCGCAATGAGTTCAAGTTGGATTCGAAATCGACGATCGGCGTCGAGTTTGCGACCCGTTCCATCAATATCGACGGCAAGGTCATCAAGGCGCAGATTTGGGATACTGCAGGACAAGAACGGTACCGGGCAATCACTTCAGCGTTCGTCCCCCATACATGCATGCCCTTGACCCGCCTTTTCCGTGTTGGGCTCACCAGATCTCGGACAGATATTACCGTGGTGCAGTCGGTGCGCTGTTGGTGTACGATATCTCAAAGCATGCCACGTTTGCAAATGTGTCGCGGTGGTTGAAGGAACTGCGGGACCATGCTGACTTGAACAACGTGATCATGCTCGTTGGTAACAAGAGTGACCTCAAGCACCTTAGGGCTGTCCCTACGGAAGAGGCAAAGAACTTTGCAAGTCAGTCTGGTGTTTGGATGACGGCGTGCGTAGATTGACTAGGGTGTGGTTCGCAGGTGATAATGATCTGTCGTTCCTTGAGACATCGGCGCTGGACGCCTCGAACGTCGAGTCGGCTTTCCAAACTACCCTCGCTGGTCAGTCTGCCATCGAATACTACCGTGAGGATTGTTGACCCTGTCGGCAGAAATTTACCGGATCACGTCGAGCAAGGCGCTTGAGCAGTCCGCAGACGCGATCAAGGCGCCAACCAGCGACACAATCCCCGTTGCAATCGACTCGTCTGTGCCGGCCCAGGCTGGTTCGTGCTGCTGAGTGGGATTTCGGGTTGAGGATGTGTCTGTTGTTCTAGTTATGTATCGGTACTGTTTGTTGTTTCCTGCTAATAGTACGTTTTGTGAAAAGGTTTGCGAGCGGCATGCCCATGTCGCGGCCGACGATGATGGACAGATCAAAACCGGAGCAATCTCAGCTGCACCTTCCATCTGTCTGCACGCACCTAAATCTCACTTCGCATCCTCTAACAGTCTCATACCCGCTGCACTGTCTCGTATCTAACGTCGATCGAACGAATAGATATGAAATACGTAAACGAGTTATACAATGACTATAGACGCTATTCGATCATTACAAAGTGAGACGAATTCACGGCAGAATGACTGCTTTCTGTCGTGAACTCCAGCAAGCGTAGACGTCAACGATAGTCGACCATTCCCAAGTGCGGTATACAGAGAAAAATTTCTGGAAGGGACAAATCTGAATTAGCACACTCGTGAGTGATCTTGCTGGCAAGCCATCTCACATTTCCGGCTTAGGGCCGCCATAGCCGTTACTTCCGGACCGGACCGTGGCTTCGTTTGCCTCTCAACTTCAAAGCACCATGTCCCTTTGTCTCGTCCGCCCTCCAATTTGACCTTTGCTTTGATATAGAGCGTGAATCCGTGAGAACGGTGACTTCAAGGTCCTGTTGCGAGGAATGCCAGTATCTAGGTGGAGCCGACTGGGAGGTTGTAGAGTTGGGTGCATTCGACCGCTGCATCTCGTCATGGACGCAGGACGGAACACACCGCGGGGTCGGAGGGCAGGGCGTGTAATCATCAACAGCGAGGGTGGCACGCGCTCTGGGAGGGCTGGGAGGCGGCGACGGCCTGCCACCAAAGTAATCTGGTATGGTATTCACGACAAAGGGCGTCAGAGGCGCTGGATCCGTCGGTGGATAATACCAGGTATGGGAGGAATTGGCAGAATCGAACGAGTGCGACATAGAGGGCGAGAGGAAGGACGGGACGTCAATCAGTCAGCAGGACGTGGTTGCTTTTATACGAAGTCCACCATGTGGAAGGTGGGGGCACCGGACAATGGACGTGAGTGGACGGACAAAGCTAAAGCAGCAATCGATTACGACACTTATCCCCCTTCCCTTTACAATTCTGTTCAGGGGGCCCGAATGCTCCCTTTCGTACTGCTTTTTCATCGGCACCATCCATGGCCATCATGACCGGCATTCGGGAGATCCAGAGCCCAAACCCTCTCTCTCTGACATCGTCCTACAATGTGAGTCGATGTGACACGGTTACGCTTCTTTGATCGCGCCGACTGAGGACTCCATCAGGGACCCGTGGTTGGTCAATGCGTTGATGCACACCCTCGTAATGGTTACGCTTTTATCGTGCCGACAGAGGGCTCCACCTGGGACACCTTCGCCAGCGTGGTATCGACTCGACACTTGGGCCAATCAATATCTTCGACCTGAAGGGCCATGGTCAAGACTCACATTCGACTCCAGCGGATCGATCCGTTGCTACGAATGCCTGGGTGCGTATGTTGCTACAGGCGATGGACGGACTAACCATCAATCGCTCCGCCTTGGCAGGTATCGACCACGCAGTTCAGCGGTCCATCTTTCATCGCGTTCTCAACCACTTTCAAGAATTTAAACAACCCTCTTTCGGCTAAACTCGCCTCCCATACGTCTCGCTCTGCTTCTACATATGGTACGAATGCATGATTCAGTTAGCGAACGAGTTGCGTCGTTTCTATATCGTCGAGCCGAGCCTCCAAGTATCGCCGGAGCCAAAAGGGATGCAGAGTATGAGAGTATCGAACTCAGATATCAACTCTACCCCTAGCCTAGACTCTCCATGCAGAAGGATGCGGACTCGGATGGTTGCATCGACTCAGCCGGCGCATCCCTCCGATACCGAAAACGTGCAGTATCCTTCTTAGGTCTCCAATAGTCGAGGAACTGGAAGAGCAAGAGCTCAACGTCGATTTGATACCTAATGGCCAAATCACTGATGTCGGTGTCCGGCTCTCACACGTGCACATCAATTCTAT
>JBBPJQ010001281.1:0-11621 GCA_038088795.1 Boletus rex-veris
GGTCAATATGGACTACTCATTGGCAAATGCATTGAAATACAACATGAGCAACATTTCACGGGTCATTCTATTTTATGACATCAATTGCTCATATATGAAGAAGCTGAGAGCCCGGTTGGCGAATGGCCGATTCATAATGCTGCCGGCCAATGTCGACATCACCCCTGGGATCGGCATATGGCATGTGCATGGACATCAACCTGAATGTTTCCCTCGCTATGCCCCATTGTATATTCCCGGATCAGGTTGGGTGGATGGGGAAATTATTGAAACATTGTGGTCGATCTTGAATGTGATATCAAGGTCGGCTCGGGGAATGTCTTCTCCTTATCGGCAGGAGCTCCTAGACTTCCAAATGAATGATTCTAATTTCATGAAAATGATTCGAATGAGTAGATTGTTTCCTTCGGCGCAATGAATTCCCCTGACACTGTCCATTCAGCACAAAGCCTTAGGTGGAAGTACCTCAATGCAAGGCACTCGGTGAAGTCTTCATTGGCTGCATTTAATGATTTGAATGCCACAGTTTCTGAGGAGCAGCGGAATAGTTGGCTGGCAGAAGAAGCCACTGCACAGAGAATGTGAGCGACTGATCCATCGGCGATGGATATTTATCAACTTTGGCTGCAGAGAGGTGGGTCCACTAATATTTCCTCAGTTGTGTCATGCACCGATTATAAGCAGCACCTAGCATCCACGCTGTTGAGCTTCGGCTGCTTCAGGCTGACACATGTGCCGATGGGAGCACCGCTACGTGGCTTGCAAAGGGCCTCAAACTGGAAGAAGGTCAGATATCACTTGCAAAAGACATTCAGACCCTCGGAAGTCATTCCACCAATATTCAGTGTCTGACCGTTGCTCGTCGGGCAGATCGGTTGAGCGCCGAAATATCAGCATTCTTGTCAGAAGCACCGATTCGCCTTGGGGATAGCTATGCCAATGGGTTGGCTTCCGATGAATCTGGGGAAGAATTGGCAAGTGGAGAAGAGGAGATCGGAGAGGCTTTAGGAGGTCAAAGACCCAACCTTACTCAGCTCCCCCTGCCATCTTCGCTGGGCCGACAGAAGGTGGAGCAGCTCAAAATAGACAATCTTGTGAACCTAGAACTGGCACTGCGGGAGGGGCAAGCAAATGATGCCCTCCATGACATTCGCCTTGTTCTTATCGAGAAGGCAGTCTTGTTCCGGAATGACGTCCGGCATGCGACAAGCCATGCAACAAAGACCCGGGCTTGGGACAAGGTTAATTTGGTCCACTTAACGCTTGCAAGGCATGCTGCTGTCTACCAGAAGTGCAGACAGGCCATGGTGCGTCTCGGTGCCGATGAGGACATCTTAAAGACGTATCAACCACTCAACAAGGAGGATTTGAAAGCCACAACGTCTGTGTTAGATCCAAATTCCTGGGGATTACACTACGAGGGGTTGGCATGGTTCTGGAGTCTGGATGTACCGCATAACACAACCTCGAATGACTGGATGTCAGAATGTGAGACCTATTTCTTCTGTTTCAGCTGGACTATGCTGAATGCGCCGATAGTTTATCGGGTTCATTGGCTTCGGGCAAAGGCAGTTCAGAATCAGTGGGCTGAAGAGAAAGAGTTGCTGGAGGCCGAGTTTCAGTGGACGATGAATTATTTCAGCGCATGTGCCGATGTCTGGGAGTACCGCTCAGTCAGAAGCAGGAACAAGGGGGAGCAAGGCCAAGCATGTTATGCAGCCCATCAGCAGGATATTTATTCACGTCTATGTGACCAATGTCTAGCAGCATGGGAAGATGTCCAGCCCAGGACGGTCAACATCATGCACAGCAGTCCAATATAATGAGAACAATGTTAGTTCTAAGGGAATATATTTGTGTCACATGAACTATGTCTGATGGATACACTTCATGCGCTCCCCCGATGTGAAGTGGGATATGGCCGACGGCACCGAAGGCGGCCACCCCGATACCGATCACGTGAGTGGGCGTGCAGTGGTACGTGATCCATCATATAAGTATGGCTGTGGGCGGTGGCACAAGCTTGAAACAACTTCTCCCCAGACCATCATAATGCCCATCCCTCTATATCCCAAACATTCTCAGAGCAAACTTCATATGTTGATGTATTATTACGCCTGCCAAATGGAGGAAGCCGGCCGAACCTTGCAGTCGTTACCGATTCGTCAGTGGCCCGTGCATTGGTGGGATCAAGCTCAATTGGAATTGGTACAAGACTTTATTTATGAACATAACTAATTGTCCCTTTAGGGATGCTATATATTTGTGTTAACTATCTATGCAACGCGGCAAACGTGTCACCCAATTATATCATCGGGATTCAACTTGTTCTACGAGCGGGAGGGGAGCACTGAACTGCAACACAGTCTACAGGAAATCCCCGAAGAGGAGTTCGGGCTGGCTGCTGGAATCAAAGACTTACTTCCGAACTGGCCGCAGGATGCAACCCTCTCCTTCCCCATTCCATGGTGGAACCAAAATGTTGTCAACACCGATGTTTCGGTGTTACCTCTGACCGATGAAAAGATTGCCGAGGCCGATGCATTCTTTCAGGTAAGCTATCAGTGTTCATCGGTGAGTAAAACTCAATATGTTGCAGGGCAAATGGGACTCGGCATCCCGATCGCCGTTGGACCAAGACCGAGACATCTGCCTCGCTACTGTCAGAAACACCACCTGTATTCTCCTTGGCATCAATTGCCATGAGTTGAATGCATCGAAGCAAGTGATGGAGATGGCATTAGAGGCTATGTACAGTTTGACTGGTCCTCGGGCGAGTCGGAAGTAGTGTACCGATATGGATCTTCCTCATCTTGTAAATGTATTTCTGTACCCTACAGCCTTGCAAAGTCGGCATAACGCATGAAATGGCTTCGGCACACATGCATAAACTCATGAACCTCATCCCTCATATACCACACCAGAACTGCCCTGTCACCATCCGGCTCCCCCACACCATGCTCGATCACCTGCCCCGACATCGCAAGAACTGTTCCCGGATCGTATTGCAGAGCGAGGCCGAGAGTCAGGAGAAAAAAATATAATTCGGAGTAAGTGCCGAACATCACCAACATATCCAACCATTGTGGTCGGCCAAATTGGTTGATGTGGAAGGGGCTCACCCGGTTGGCCATCAGTGAAGCGACATTGTACACCAATGGCCATTGGGTCAGGATTTCTGTCATGATTGCATCATCAGTATCTTCGGCAAATTGGCTGAGCTTCACCATGGTCTGAATCCCGTTTGAATACATCTCAGGATGCATTATGGCTAGAGCCCTGGACAGTATTGCTGCCTCGTCTCGTACAGAGGCCAACCATCATTTGGCGCTGTTGGTCTTCATAGCAGCCGATGGTTCGGGAACTGCATAATCTCCCTGAATGACATTTGGTCATTGATGATTACCTTTCAACAAGTTCAATAAGCATGTACGCATATGTCTAGCCTGCTGGAACCATGCTGGTGACATGTTGATCACCCCCTTCTTCTTGGCGGTCATGGTGTACAATGCCTCGCTGGTGCGCCAATTGCCATTTGGCCCTGTAGTTAGTCCAGCATCGAGAGCCTGAGCCAGATGGTCTATGCTTTGCCATAGGAACATCTGTAAATCTTTGTTTCTAAATTTTGCATGGATCTTCGATGAGCTGCCCACCTGATTCAGCAGACTGACAGCACCTGGGAGGTACCATATGAGAATAACGCCAGACAGATCTACTATAACCGCCAGTTCTGTCACTTCACGAAGTGGGACAGCATCCATAACGTCCTTGGGTAAACTATCAGAGGCTTGCACAAACGCGCTCTCCCTGTTTGCTTTCTCCGAAAGCCGGATGGCATTGATGTTCTGCAGCACAACTACCGGGAATTGTATGTCGCTACAGTGCATGGCTGTTTAACTCACTTTTATTCCTATATGCACAAGCCATGATGTTAACCATCCAGTCTGCCTCACACAGTGTTTCTATGCCGACATTGCTTGGGATCATCCTGTTTTCACTGTCGCCAAGAAGCCCAATGGCTTTCTGGAATTGCCGAACCATGTGGGAAGCCACTTTGTCTGTGTATGCCAATTCCCAGTGCAATGGAATTTCTAGTTTACTCTGACAATCAGCCATGGGGAGATGCCGGTGATGGACGAATGGTGGTGATGTTTCAGCTGCATGGTTACCATGTAACTGTAACCGATCATCATCGGTTTTTTCCGGGTGGCTTCAAGTCGGATGTGTGTCAGATTATAGACATCATTGATGCCACCTTACTTGCACATAAGATAACAACCTTCATAGATCTCTGTCGGCTCTCTGTAACTAGCTCTCATAGAGGACTGATTGACTCCTGCAGTGATTTATCCATGGTCTCAGAAGAGGGCCTCACCCACTCTCTCGGAGAAGTATACATGGCCATTAAGTGGGCCCGATCTACCCTTTCGGCAATCCATAACGACCCTCAGGTGGGCCTGACCGACTCTGTCGGTGATTGATGCTTGGCCCTTATAAGGGCCCGATGTACTCTGTCGGTGGTTGATCCCTGGCCCCTATGAGGGCCCGACCTACTCTCTTGGCGATTCATACATGGCCCCCATATGGGCCCGACCTACTCTCTCGGCGGATGATGCTTGGCCCCTATGAGGGCCCGACCTACTCTCTCGGCGGGTGATACATGGCCCCCACGAGGGCCCAACCTACTCTCTTGGTGGTTGATACATGGCCCCCATGAGGGCCCGACCTACTCTCTCAGCGGTTGACACGTGGCCCTATGAGGGCCCGACTTACTCTCTTGGCGATGCATACATAGCTGCTATATGGGCCCGACCTACTGTGTCGGCGGTGTACCCCTTGTCGTCATGTGGGCCCAGTGTATTCTTTCGGCGATTTTCCCTGGCTCCCATGAGGGCCCGATGTACTCTTTTGGTGATGTCTAACAGTCCTCAAATGGGCCCCACCCACACTCTCAGCCTTCTGCACTTGGCCCTCACAAGGGCCCGACCCACTCTCTCGGCGATATGTCCATTGCCTTCAGATGGGCTGCACCCACTCTCTTGGCAGTTTATCCCAGGTCCTTTTCTGGGCCCGACCGACTTCCTCAGTGCTGTATATATGGCTCTCAGACAGGCCTGAGTCACTCTCTCGGCGATATCTTCGTGGCCCTTATTATGGGCCCGACCTACTCTCTCGGCGGTGTACCCCTGGTCCTTATGCGGGCCCAATATACTGTTTCGGTGATTCATAATGGCCCTCGGGCCAATGGAGATGAGGCCATTAGGTGGGCCCGACATACAATGTATTCATTGTTACCATGGCTATACATCTTCTGGGCCCTTGATGGGGTCTCCCGAAAATATTTAGTTATTATCATCTCGGGCTAGTCGAGCTTCTAGGTCACATCCACTACATGGGCTCATCGAGGTATATACGATGCAGTCATTCTGTCACATGGCCGTGTTGACGATCAGTTGGCAGAAATGGAATGGCAATTACTTTGAGCGTGTCACCTTGAAATCACTGGGCCTTCGCATCCAACTAGGTCACCCTCCAGGAGACACTTGCTACAATCCCAGACCCGCCAGTGGTGATGACTTCGTCGTGATCGATGTCAATGATGTTCATATGGTCAGCTTGGATTTTTGTGGGTGTAAGTCAGCACAAACAAGCTACAAACAACTTCTCTGCTCTCGACTGTTTCCGGCGACTACTACTGATCCCCGGACGGCCGCTACATTCAGTGTCCTCAAGTCCTTTCACCTGCTTTCTCTAGAGTCGAAGGCATCAGCATATGAATACTACAGCAGTCTGGCACGACTCACAGATAACACTGGGCTGAAAGAAGCACATGATCAATATTCGCTGTTCCTTCATATAACTAGACAATTTTGCCACTTGAAGCAATTAAAACAGGCAGGGAGGGGCCATGATCCAAACGGCATCAAGGCAACAAAAGAAGGTGACTGCGTTGTCAAATGCCCAGCCTGCCCTCACCCTGGGATTAACCTACCAAATGGATGTGAGACAAAGGTGCCGGAACAAGGTTGGATGCATGTGCTTTTCATCACAATCGATGCAAATTTCCGCCTCAAGCAGAAAGCGGTGTCGTCTGAGGAACTTGACCCTAGTCTGAATCATGGGTGGGCGTACTTCATGGAGGAAGATGCATAAAAGATGTACCTGGGTCGTCATGCTAAAGAACCCCAGGAGGTGAGTTACATATCATCATTTCTTGTCTATCACTAATACGATTCAAACAGAGAAGCACCTGTGTGAGTCACAGCGCTGTCAACAGTGCTGATACAAAACCTTCACACGGGCTAGCAGCCACTGGTGTCGGAACAGTCGATTGTGCCCGACATGAAATGAAGCTTCCAAATGGTGTGGGAGATCTGCAAATCGGAGAGAGGTGAGCGCGCACAGTTTCTGTATTGTTATGCTGAATGTTTAGGTAAATAGGTACATCAATATGGACTATATCATATTCTCAGCCATAATCCATTTCGGACTACACATGTACAACTTTTCCTATGACATAGCCTGCCAATGGCACAAGAAACTCTGGAATTGTATGGTGAACCTTCCTGAACATCTCCAGCTCAACCATACAGACAAGGTTGTACGTTTCTTTGTCCCAAAATTTCATCTTAAGGTGCATGTCCAGGCCTGCCAAACACAGTTCTCTTTCAACTTCACCCGCTGGGTTGGCCAAATGGATGGAGAAGCTCTGGAGCGTGGTTGGGCCAATTTCAATTGCGTGGCTTCAAGTACAAAAGAGATGGGTCCAGGCTCCTGCTGGGATCATCTAGACGACCATTTTGGTGATTCCAACTGAAAGAAAAGCATCACCATGGGTAAGCATAGCCTTGATTACTCTCTGGCACACATTAATCATGCTGGCAGGACAAAGTATGCTATGCAAATTAACCGAGGGGCTATGCTGGGCGGAACACCACTGGCAAGAACTTGAGGAGCTTCAAGCGGCTATTGAGCCCTCAAAATTGGAACAATGGATCTCTGACCTGGCAGCTTGGAATGAAGACATGGCTGGAACAAGAATGAATCCTTTTGAGAATCAAGTCACACGTGAGTGAAATTTGATGCACTCCTGGCTTTGGTGCTCAGTCTGGTCATGTAGCAATGACGCTGTCGGAGGCGAGGCTCCGTCTCGCTGAGGAAGAATCACGGGAACTGGTAGATCATACCAACATGTCGCTCCACACCAATATATCTCCATTTATACTGATGTCACAAGGGATTGACATTGAAGAGATTCAGTAAGTCGGCTACTCACTGTGTTCGGTCAGGTGTTAAATTCATCTTTGAGACATCATCTGGTTTGGGATATCGCCGAACTCGGAATTCATGCTACAGATTTACATAAGGCAAACATTGCAGCCTGCTGCAACGCCCTCCAAAGGAGGTTGGAGTCGTGGACTCAAGTTCAGCTGCTGTATATGCCCTCGGTCACTACTCTATGAACTGGCGACAAACTTCAGAGTAAGGATATGGCAGATGAAAACAAACCTGAAAAGGTCAAATTATGGCTCCCTTCGGAATTACCCGCCAGCACCCCTTGCGATCCACGGCTCTGGTGAATCGAGTGGGAATTGCATCATGCTCAGGCCAATGATGCCCTCAACGACGTTCAGTGGGCAATCCAGGTTCATGCTCACATCTCCATGTTCAAAAAAGTCAATGTACAAGGTCAGCATGGTAACACACAAGCATGTGGAGCTCTTAACCATGCCACAAAAAAGAGACAATGTGCCAAAGCGAGGTACACAGCCACACGTGAGCATTTGCAGGCGCTTGCCCCCAGGCTCAAGAAGGATGGCTGGGATGATGTTCTCCGTCCATTGCATGATGCTGACATGAGGCATATGACAGATATGTTGAATGGTCAGATGGAAGGCACCAGAGATATGTCCTGGATTTGGAAGATGCTGGGTATTTTGGAAAGGAGAGACGATGACCTTCAGGACTGTAAGTCTTCCCCTTCCCTTAATTTAGCCACAGACAGACCTTGAGCACAATCAGCTTGCGAATCGAATGGTGCAAAGCACGAGCCCGCGAGGCTCGATGGAGCAAGGAGGTTCAGTTACTCCGAGAAGAAATGTGAAGAGTTGAGGTGTTTTTTGAGTGGAAAGGGAATCAGTGGTTACAGTGTGCATATGCTCGCACATTTGAAAGTGAGGCAGAGCACAAGGGTTGGGCAGCCTATGCTAAAGGACAAGCTGCATTGTGATCAGGCTTGATCACATCATTCAAGTCGTTGTGGAAGTTGTGTTCCGACAACCCATTGTTGGAGGGGCAACTTTGATTTATATATCGTGTGTCTATGTCTATGCGCACGCACGTGTAATATATCAATAGTGTTGCATATGCTCGAGTCATATATCAGTAAATACCAGTATGTACAGTCAATTGATATATCATATCACTAGGGTGAACACTGGCACATGGGATGAGTGGGGACGATGTATCACATTGTGGGTGGCACTTACTAGTACTAGCATGATGGATACATCACTGGATCGAGAATCCAGTCGCCTGAGGCCCTGAATGCACCATGACAGATGAGCATGGGCGATATATCACATTTGTCACATTCCAGTACCTGCTGATATGAATGATATATCAGTCTATCTGTTGGAGCCACATTCAGAATGAACGTATGAGCACGCATAATGTATCACAACATATCACATTGTGGGTGGCACTTATTAGTAGTACTAGCGTGATGGATACATCACTGGATCGAGAATCCGGTTGCCTGAATGCACCATGACATATGAGCATGGGTGATATATCACATTGATATATTACTCGGGCCCAGGCGTCCAGTAATACCTGCTGATACGAATGATATATCAGTCTATCTGTCGGAGCCACATTCAGAATGAACGTATGAGCACGCGTAATGTATCACGACATATCACATTGTGGGTGGCACTTACTAGTAGTACTAGTGTGATGGATACATCACTGGATCGAGAATCTGGTTGCCTGAATGCACCATGACAGATGAGCATGGGTGATATATCACATTGATATATTACTCGGGCCCAGGCATCCAATAATACCTGCTGATATGAATGATATATCAGTCTATCCATTGGAGCCACATTCAGAACTTCGAACTTACGAGCATGCACAATGTATCACTGATCTGTCACTAGAGTCTCATATGAATGGTATATCAGCATGTACGAGCATGGTTAATGTATTACTGCTGTCCGGGATAGGAACCTTACATTGATATGATATATTGCTCGGCGGATCGGACCTTGTATACAATTGATGTATCACAGCCATGTCTACTAGAGTAGTGTCTATGTCAGTGATGTATCATTAATGCATCAGAGTGGAGGGTGAGAGACAATTCTGAGTGAGCATCGATGTATCACATTTTAGTGCTAACTACCTTCCAAATCATATATCAAAACTGCTATACCAACTCTCTCGTGAACTACAGCTTGGGATGCTTGAAGAGTGAACCATGGGTGAGTCAGAGAAAATGTGTCAAGGTCCTATCTGCCTTGTCCCAGACTTGTAGGCGATGTCTTCTGTTGTCCAGACCATGGTCCTGACGACGTAGCCAGCGGCTGGTGAGGTGGCTATCCATTCACGTATAAATGAGATATTGGGTTTGCTCCTCCCAGAATACTACTGGGAGGAGACAAGGAGACCACTCATCATGATGGGGTCTGAAAACCCTGCCAGCACGGTCTCCGATCCTATACTACCTTCACAAATGTTCGGTCCAGCGTATGCATTGTACTTGCTGTCAAGGAATGGTAAGTCCCTCGACTCCTGGCTTATTGTATCTAATTCCTGATTCTCAGAGTCACTACATCAAAAAATTCGAGAGTCCAAATGATATACTACCCTGAAAGGTCAATACCTCTCCAGTTCACTTGTCAATGGCCTGGATACACCTCCCTGGCAAGTCAGAACTCCGAATAAAAGTAAGCACCATCCACACTGCCAGTGTGCTTAAGCCATCTCCTTCCCGTTGATTAATAACCTGTAGGTCAGGTCTTGGTTATGGTAGCAATGATGATCAAAGCTGTAGATGAAGGATTCTCTTATGACAGCATTGGTTCAATCCCAGAAGCACTGCTGGTGAAGGTTTGGCACGTGTCAAGATTACGCGCATTATTCACCGCAGTCTGCACTCTAACTGCATTCATTTATTGAACATCGCGAAACCGTGTCTGATACTCATAGTGGGTGCCAGGTTTCGTCGGGGGATATGAAGGCCTCCACTCCTGGACCTAGGAACTCCTGAGCATGTTGTAAACACCACTCCCCAAGATGAAGACTCTCAGGTTCTATCTGTCTCAAATGTCCCTGAGCAATCGAACCCCGGCTCGCAATTGCCGAGTTCAAACATCAACGAGTAAGATAGAAGTTGTACCCAACAAACTCCACCTATGACTCCATCTGTCCCTCAAACTCCATCTGCAATTGGTGCTGAACTACATGATGATCAGTCTCCACCTTCAGAAAACAGTGATGACCAGATCAGAGAAGTCCAGAGAGCAGCACCAGTCGCGGTGCGTGGGTCAGATCTCTTCCAGATCCTCTGCCAACACAATGTTTTTACAGCCTCGACCCCTCATTGAAGCTGAAGGAGGTCAGTCAACTGTAGGATTGGGTACAGAACACCCAGAATCACAAAGTGTGACCACGGGACAAGGAATGCTTTCTACTACATCCCAACGTACACCAACTGGGTTGATTACATTTGAAGGTATTCTGCCTTGTGTTCGTGCTGTAGCTGCGAAATGACCCTCTCAATTTTCTCATATGCAGAATTTATTGCATGTGACCTCCCAACTAGGAAACACCTTGAGCTGATTCCTCCACGAGTACACCTTAAAGTTCACATAGGAGATCAAACCCTTCTTTTGCTGGCGGTAAAGGTTGGGAACCAACCAGCAGGTCAGTCGAAATCACGAACACGCTGGCAAGGAGATTTTCTTCAGTGAGAACCATATACAATGTTCGCGAGCTATCGATTGACGTGGACTTGAAAAGGCCAATTCCCCCTATCGACGCATGATTCGAAGTCACGATTGAGAGAAAGTTTCTCATGGGGTACACTTGCATTCGACACATTGTGCGAACAAGTACTCGATGCATAAAAGATGGCCACAACCCCCTCTATCTGACATCCACACGTCTTGTCTTGTAGACTCTGCATTCCTGCTCTGTGAGGGGCCTCCCAATCGCAGCACCCGCGCTGCCATCATACATCATGTACCAGGTTGAAATAATTGCTCCTACCCGTTTCTCTTGTGATGTTGTCCTTATACCCACAGCTGACTGTGTTCCTGACTCCTGTTACCCCTATGTATATAAATCAAGATCACTCACCTCTGTAGTCTCCGTCATCGAATTGAAGTGTTGGCGTCTATCTGCATCACGAGTTTAACTTTTTTACGAGCAGGGTATATAATGCTTTGTCAGAGCTGCAATAAGTGGGATGCAAGTGATTGACTTCACCTGGCTGTTTATAGCCTTGGAACGCTTTGCGCCTCATACCAATAGTAGCTAAATGAGAGGCAGGTGCAACTCCCCACAAAACTTCATATTCGATCATATCGTGGTACTTACTTGCAACATCGTGC
>JBBPJQ010001282.1:0-11621 GCA_038088795.1 Boletus rex-veris
GAGTTTGAAAGTGAATTAAGCACAGGTGTGAAGCCCCTGCTGAGCTCCACTAAGGGAGGCCCACTTGGCATTAATGATGACTCATTGTCTGATTCTTCGGACTCTTCACCAGCCAGTGGCAAATACCTATTGTGGTCAGATAAATTAAACCTTACCTTCTTTGTATCTGCATGAACACCCGGTTCGTTCATGTGGCTTTCCCTTTTCCCTTCTTGGATTCTGTGTCCTTGAGGTTGAAGAAGTATGCTTTCATTTCGTCATAGGACATGCCGCGGACAACCTGATCCAGGTTGGATGACTCATCCCATGAGGTGGCACCTTCTTCTTCTTCAATTCCTCTGACCTTATGGCCTCCTTGTCAACAATCTTTCTTGTGTCCTCCTTCGAGCCATTTGCATTTTGGACATGTGAGTTTGGGCTTGGGGCAGTCTTTGACAAAATGACCTCCTCCGCAGTTGTAGCATTTCCTTGGAGCATTAGACGTTGAGGGTCTTTGCTCAAAGGCATCTATGTCCATGGCATTTGGATCTCTAGATCTTCGGCTACTGCCACCGCGTAAAAAGCTGATTAACTGCTTCCTTGTGCCTACTTCTCGGATCTTTGCGAGGTAAGCAAGGACTGTGGTGGGTCTAGGCCTGTCCAATAGGATTTTATTGATTATTGAGCATTGGACATTGTGCTCAATGAGCTCAACTAAGTGAGTAGTGTCCATGCCCGCTTGTGGTTCGTATCTTTGGAAGTCAATGATCCAATCATCTATGGGCATTGCTTCTGTTTGCTTTAGGGCGCGTAGTTTCTGTCTGGCCCATTCTTGTTGATTAACAGAGTGGAAGAGGGCTTCAATCTCTTCTTCTAACTCCGTCCACGTGTAGGTACCACTGGTTAGTAGGCGATCTATTCTTGTGCAGGTGAAGCCGCCTGCCTTTTATCCTTCAAGGCATGATAGCACAGCTACCACTGCCTTGTGTGAACCTTGTGGAAATACAGTGGGATTCTCGGCAATCCATGCCCTCATCTTAGTCCACCATTCTTGGAACTTTCCCTTAGACCTGTTGTAATTTCCAGGGTCTTGGAAGATCTTGCTCATTTTGGGCGTTGAACCGCCTGCTGTGTTTGTTGTGGCGATGGCCGTGAGTTGCATTCTGAGCGTGTTTA
Organism: Boletus rex-veris; assembly: GCA_038088795.1. Taxonomy (NCBI): domain Eukaryota; kingdom Fungi; phylum Basidiomycota; class Agaricomycetes; order Boletales; family Boletaceae; genus Boletus; species Boletus rex-veris. The sequence continues at coordinate 1,156 of JBBPJQ010001282.1, forward strand.
TTTCATTAGTGCATGTGTTTATGTGTGTGATGTGCCCATTTCGTTTGTTTGAGAAGTAATCAAACATGGCAAGGAGTTCTTGTGTGATGACTGCATTGAGGGCACTGCTTAGGAGGTTTGTTTCAAACACTGAGCAATCGAAAGCGGCCATGATGTATTATTTAGATGGGAAGAGGGGGGTTTGGTACTCGTAATCGGTGTATTCTAGGTGCCACTGTATGTGGTGCTAAGGTGGGGGTTTTCTTGACCTTGTAACATCTGTTTCTTGGTCTCAGGCACAGGGTTTTTTGTATCTCGTCCTCAAACTGCCAAAGGACCCTTTCTTTCTCTTCTCTCCACCTTGTGGCTGCTGGCCAAACCTTTCTCTGTCGTGGTTGGCAGGGTCTCTCGTACGGAGTGGGTTCTCTTTCCCTAATCTGTTCTCTCCTGACTCTGTCTACTAGTTCATCAACAAGCCACTCAACAACTCTCTCCAGCACGAATAAGGGCACTAGTGCCGCTGGGATCTGCTGGGGTGCTGGGGGGTCGTACTCATTCGGGTTGTAGCTTCCACTGTTGACTGAAGGGGCAAGGAGAGCGACTGGTGCTTCCTGTAGACTCTTATAGTCCGAAAGGACGAGAGATGGAGGGGTGGGACTTCCTGGTGCTTGTGCCGGTCCTAGCTCCACTGCTTCTACTACTGGTGTTGGAGGGTAAACTAAATCTAACGACCTGTTGGCCGACCCAAACCACTCCCGAACCTCTGATACATGCTCGTTGGGTACGAGTGCCAATCCTTCTACCGATGAAACGTAAGTGTGAGACGCAGACATTAAAAAGATGTCTTGAGCTCCATAAAGTGCGTTGTATCCTCTTGAATGTACTGGAGGGTGCAACATAAACGCGAGAGTATGATAGGTGGTAGGAAACGTCTTGAGTACTTCAGCGATCTGTTTCAACAGTTGTCCGCAAGCGAGGTAGCAATTAAAGTATAGTCTTGTTCTAGTGAAACAACCCTAAAGGACTCACACTTAAGTGAAGCCTTTGTGCTAGGCCACTTGCACAGAGAAAAAGACAAGATGAGAGAAGTAGAGTTGCCTGTAGGGGAAACTCCAAGAGAACAAAACTAGTGTTCTCTGGTGCTGAATTGGGGTTTATATAGTAAGTACAAGTGCACACGGACCGTGCTGTGCTACTGCTATATATAGTAAATACGGTGGACACTGGGTCATGTGATATACCTGTGTACATAGCCCGGCATGCGTGATGTGCATGTATGTGGCAGCATCAGACTGCAGTGCAGATCTAATGTGAATAAGAAGCATAGATGTGGGAGATTAGATATGCATGTATGTATAGAAGCGATGAAGTGGATATGAAAGAAGTGCATGTGAATGCGTGAAAGGAATAGATAGGGGTTGAGAGTGAAAGAAAATTGATAAGTCCGTTAAGCTTGAGTAGCAATCGTAACAGTCTATTGTAGACATGTAGCGCAGTCTCCAGTGAATCTTGTCAGAAGATCCTAGGTAAGCAAGCATGATGACACATTGCCTCAGCCTTCTCCATGATGGTATGATTGAACCTCTCTGTACGTCCATTCTGTTGAGGGGTATGAGGAACAGAAGTCTGATGGGTAATCCCTCTGGATGCGAAGAACGATTGAATGTCTCGACCCAAATATTCCCCCCCTCGATCTGAACGAACAGAGGTGACCCGAGAGGCAGAATGAGCCTCCAGCCAGAGAAACTGGCACTGAAGGGCAGAAAAGATACCAGACTTATCCTGAAGGAAAGCAAGGATAGTGAAGCTGGAATAGTCATCAATGAGAGTTAAAACATAGTGAGAGCAGAAGCGAGATTCCACAGGAAAGGGTCCCATGAGATCAGTATAAAGGAGAGCAAGAGGACAAGAAGCACGCTTGATTGAAGGACCGAAGCTGCGATCCGCCATTTTACCCTCAGAGCAGCCTTTACAAGGAGGAAAGTCAGAAGGAATAATGATCTCTGGACAGCCTGAAGTGTGAGCATTGAGCTGTCGGAGTGCATTCTTGGAACAGTGTCCAAAACAAAGGTGTCACAAAGAGAAAGAATCAATAGAGGTGACTGAGGCAATCTTTCCTGGAGTAATCATAGAAGACTGAAACCAGTGGAGATTGTTGTCTGGAAATGAGGCAGAAGCCCAGATGTCCAGATGTCCTTGGTTGTTCCAGATACAAGTTTCTGTAGAATCAATTTCAAATTGATATCCCTGAGAGGTCAGGGTAGCAACAGACAAAAGTCTGTGTGATGCTCGAGGTGCATATCATACTTGTTCAAGGACCAAAGGTCACTTCCATGAGGTCAAAGAATAACCTTTCCAGGACCATACATGGAGACAAGAGAACCATCAGCTATTGAAGCGTTTCTGGTGTTCCTTGAAAGATGAGCAAAGTCATCGAGATAAGGACTGATATGATCAGTGCAACCACTGTCAATTATCCAATGTGAACAAGTTGGATTCAGTGTGTTTCCAACAGTGTACCAGGCAGAAGAGAAGATGTGATTTCCGGTACATACATCACTAGGGTTCAAAGGTGTCTCTCTCATTGTCATCCCCTGGATGTCATGTGAGAGGCTAGTGAAAGAAACCGGATGATAATCGTTAAAATAGGAAGAAGTCTCCACCTGAAGGGGAAACTCTCTGATCGGATGACCAGGTAATGATTGTCCCATAACTAACCCTCCTAACACAAAGGTAGTCTTCTTTTTCTTCTTCTGCTTGGTGATCCTACCAGATAAATCCGGACTCTCCTCAGGATCAGAGGGAGAGACAGCAGGAATGAAAGGACTGGTGGACAGCAGACTGCATGTCCGGTGACATGTCCATAGAATCGTCAGATGGTCCATCCCATCCATATTCAACAACATCGGAGTCAAAGTTCTGTGCTTCGACTTCCATCTCCTGAAGGCCAGAGGTGGAAGGAAAATCCTCCTCAACCATCCTATAGTAGGGATCAGGATTAGAGTTAGTAAACTCATTTACCATTGACACCTGAGCAGGTGCTTTGCCTTTTCCTTTCTTATCAGCATTCCACTGATTATACCATCCTCTCTTCTCGTTGTTTGAATGTCTCTTCTTTGGGTTACCCTCAGAAGATGAAGGCTGGCCAGACGACTGCTGGTTAGGCTGTCATTGGTTCTTCCACTTATTCTATTGTGGAGGGCCATGATGAATGACATCAGTCCTGTTCAAAGATGAGGACGACGAGGATTGATGAGGAGGGGGCACTTGTACATGAGTAATGCGCAAAGAAAGAGGGCGAAGCTTCGAGTGGCAAAGATCAACTTCTCGAAGGATGGCTTGGACATTGGTATCGACTGTAAAGTTGTCTGGATGAGTGGTGTGAACAAGGGTGGACCAAAGTGCTTCAAATTCATCAGGAAGCTGTGCTAGAATAAACATAGCATGAAGAGATTCCGGGAGGTTGAGGCCTGCATTGAGCATGCCTGAGAAATACTGCTGTATCTTCGAAATATCTTCTGATGCATGTTGGGGCCTAATGCGAGTGCAAAGGACCTTATGCAGCCAGTAGAACTGTCCTATGATGCCTTTAGAGGCAAAGTGATCTGACAAGAGTTCCCAGAAATGGTAGGCCTTGGACCTATAGTAGGTTGTTTGAACAGGTGCAGCTGTCATTCCTGTGTTGACAGTGTATTCCTCCCAAGTGGTTGGAGCGGTGGTGGAGAGCTGATTGTTGACAGTAATGGAAAGGAAACCTAGAATCTTTGAATCTGCGGCTTTCCAAGCTGCCTCATCTGTAGCAGTGATGTGCTGCGTGTTCCTAAGAGTTCCATCAATGAAACCTTCTCCACCTATCGAGCACAAGATTCCCTTGACTTGAGCACTCCAAACTGAGTAGTTCTTCTGTTCTTTGAGGACTTGAATACGACTAAGGAGGGATCTGTTGATTCTAAGGTCTGCAACAGCGGGTACAGCAGCTGACATGTCTGTTGGAAATAGTATTTCAGCATTCAAAGCAGAAGGAGAAATATACCATTATTGAGAATATCAGATCCACAACCATGTTGTCAAGTCCCAATGCTCAAGAAGTATACATTGTCCATGTCAATCCGATCCATTACAAGAGGGAACATCTCCGAACTTCACCAGCAATGGCAGCAGCACGACAAGGTGGTCTGCCTTCATCCTGTTCTCCATAAAGTCTGTGGAGGCAAGCCTCTTGCATTTCAGGAAGGGTTGAATGCTTTCTAATCTGCTGTTGAAGCCTGTGTTGGACAGGATTCGCAGATCTCCAGCTTTTGCATTGGTACTTGTCGAAGTTGTGGTTCCAGTACTGCTGGGTAGGAGTAGGAGCCAATTGCTGGGTGAATCGGTTATACCAATCAATGGGATCACTGATATAAATGTTCAGGTAAAGGGAATCATAGAGAACTTCATGAACGTTATGAGAACGATATATGTCTCCAGGATCAAAATGAGAAAGAGGAGGAAAGAGGTCTCTGCATAAAACTTCATGGCCTTGGAAATGTACTAATGCAGGTGGGGTAGAAAGATATGTCTCGGAGGGGAAAGCCCATCCAGCACCAGCATAAGTAGAGGAAAGGGACTCGTCCTTGAACATGAATGAACATGCAAGGATAGAATCATCCCGGGTAGAAGTCTCGGCTGTTGACACCTGAAAAGGCATCACCACCCGGCAGGATTTCCTCGAGTGAACCCAAGGTCTGAAGCCATTCTGTCTAAGGAAGGGGACTACCCGACCTTGATGATGAATAGGCTGGCAGAGATCCATCTGTGGTAGCGGAAGGGGATCTTGGAAAATCGCTGTCCGTCTGATTCCTCCTTGATCTTGGTTGGCCAAAGGTGTCAAGTGATACTCGACAGATTGTTGCCATAGACTGTTCTCGAAGGCATTGAAGCTCATTGGTGGTAAGCCAAGATTCAAGTTCCGGCATTGGGATTTGGAGAGGCATGCCATCCAGAGGATTGTGAGGCGGAAAATAAGCAGGTGGAGGAGATGGTGCAGGGAGAGGAGGAATAGGAATTGGTTCTGGGCTATCGACTAGGCCTGGAAGGTCTGAACGAATAGATTCCAATCTAGTTCTTCCTCTGAATGGTCTATAAGCAGGAGTAAAAGTGTATCCTCCTCAAACAAGCAGTTCGTGAGGAATGGCTACTTCTCCGGCACTAAGTCCTCTTATTCCGTTACAGTATTCTCCTTCTTCAACGTGATGTTGACAAGAAGGGCAAGAAAGATGGAAGGGTGTCAAATCAGCGGTGAGTCGGTGATGACACTGGGGATCCTCTGGGCAGGGTGTACAGACGATGGAGGGGAGTTCTTGAAGAGCAAGGAAGGACAACTGTGAAGGGGGTCTCTTGGAATAAACCTTGTAGGTTACTCCAGTCGCAGGTTCAGACAATGGTTGGGAAGATGATGGTCTCTCCGATGAAGGTGGAGGTGAATCACCACAAACATGTTGATCTGGTTGTTGGGGTCTAGTAGACAAAACCAGATGCAATGTGTAATGTTCATCATTAGCATTGTGATTCATATCAAGAGAAAAATAACCATCATCCACTCGAATGAGGATGTCTCCAAAGCGATGAACAAAGAAATGAACAACCCCAAGTGTATACAAGGGAATGTTGGTAGCGACGAGCATTAGACAATGTCCAAGGAGGACAATAGTCTTGGAGAAACTCGCAGCAACTCTAACCTCTGTAACACACAGTGTAGAGTTAATGAGCTGTGATGCGATACGGGTTGAAGAACGTAGCGTCAGCGAGAAGTAGTATAACGAGTGAGTAGAAACGAGGTCTATCTTCGAGACGATGCGAAGACTCAATGGTCTCTCTATCCTAGAACAACACAGGACTCGAGGTCACTAGGAACTAACACTGATATTGCATAGAACTAGCTTAGGGAAATATAGGCGAGAAGTACGAGACTATATATACGGTAGGCCCTTGGTCCATGCGAGAGATGGAATAGGAAATAAGGAAGCAGAAGCCCTTCGGGCTTCTGTTCTGCAATGCGGAGACGCAGTCCCACAGTGGATCTAGATATGATGCGCAGCATCATTGGAAATACTATCTCAGCCATCAGAGAAGTCTGAAGGAAAGTGATGGTTGACGGAAGAGTGAAAGGAATCTAAATATAGCACGGGGATCAGGAGAGCCATGTGAGCCAAAGAGGAAAGAGATCGGGAACCGAGATCTAAATAGCTGGAGGATGACTCCAGTACGAATACAACTCCTTAGAGTGAGTGAGGCGAGAGATGAGTGAACAATAAGTGAAAGAAAAACATAGCCCCCTTGTTAAACCGTAACAATACCCCCTTCCTAGCGTTGAAGCACCTGTGAGACACCTTAATCTTGATCTCCCTCGTTGACTTCATAGTCAGTGGGATCGTAGTCATCGGTGGGGTTGCGACGAACAAGACAATTCTCATCACAGTGGCCAAGTTCTCCACAGAGAAGGCAGCGGCGACAAGGGCAATAGGTCTGGATGTGACCCGGAGTGGTGGTGTGGCAGAAGGGGCACTTGTAGTGCAGGCAATCGGGGCGAATGTGCCCCTGTTGCTTACAAATGAAGCAGCAGGAAAGAGCGAGTTTGGGAGTCGGGAAGTGGTCAGCATCTATAGGGTTGCATGAGGACTCAGGTGAGGGCAAGGGCGTCACTGCAGCATCCTTGTCATAGCAGCCGGAGGAGGGGAAAGGAGTGGCTTTGCGAGGGCGTCAGCTGCCTCGTGCTGAAGCTGCTCCCAAAGTTCCACACGGGGATGAGGATAATCCAAAGATGATTGTGGTAGTCCATTGCTTGTTGAGTTTACGAGTATGCTTGGAGGGTGTTGGAGTGGTAGGTTGCTCCCGGGCAGGGAGAATGATATCATTGGGGGGAGGTGTGGTGTCTCTGAGTAAGGGGACTGTGGAGAGGAAGGCTGAAACCTCAGTGGCAGTAGCAGGCCTCTTGGAAAGATTTCTGGAGCCAGCACCCATGCTAAGTCCTTCAGAAGGCTCTGAATCTCCGCAGGGGGTAGGAGTGCAAGTGGCGGGCATTGGAGCTGGAACAGGGATCAAGTTACAGGAGCAGGGAGATCCTCCTGGGGAGGCGGTGGAATCGTCTGCCCAGAGGTCTTTGGGGTAGTCTCTGGCCCAGGTGTCCACGTCCCAGGGATGATTGGGGTCGTTGTCGAGGTAGTATCAACAGAGATTGGCAGGTAGGGTGCTGACGATGGGTTGAAGAATGTGGAGAACCAATGGTCCTGAAAGTCCATGGACGACGTCAGTGAATCCATGATCAGATAGAGCGTTGAGGACTGCGTCTTGACACTTGTGGATGGCCTGCTCCATGGCAGAGGCATAGACAGGCAGAGTCCCATGGGGGAGGAACTGAGTGTGGATGGTGCGAGCAGTGGCATATGTGTGAAAGAGCTCCACCAAAGATTTGAGTACCGGTCGATCTCGGTATATGGGAAGAGCTCCGAAAGCAAGGGCAGCAGCGGCATTCTCAAGGACTGAAGAATAGAGGATTCATCAATTTCTAGCGGGGAGTCTGTGTATGTGAATGGGGAGTTGGAGTGGGAGGACGGCATTGGACATGGGTGAGTGACGATGAGGAGCAAGGGCTCGACTCAGAAAGCAATTTCGACTGAGGGTGGTGATGGTTATGAGGAAGGGAAGGTGATGGGATCCCTGGCCTTATATTCCTCAAGAAGATCCTGTGCATGTCCGAGATTGGACTCGGGTTCCCAGGTGTTTTCGGAAGACGGGTAGCCTTTCCACGAAACGAGATAGTGGCGGCGTCGAGTGGAACCCCGATGGGAGAGGATTTGATCTATTTCAAATTCCTCCTCCCCATCTATAAAGTCCGGCGGAAGCGGAACAAAGTTGGGTCCGTGTTCTGCAGTTTCCCGATAGGGAGTCAGAAGTGATGCATGGAAGGCATTGTGGATTTTCCAGGTGCATGGGAGTCGAAGTTTGTATGAAATGGGCAATATGACTTGTGTGATCTCAAAGGGTCCTTCCCTTTGAGGAGTGAGTTTGCGAGAGGGGTAGCGGAGTCTCAGGTTGCGGCCCTCGAGCCACACCTTATCTCCGACTTTCCAAGGTTTGAAGCGCGAGGTGACTCATTCGCACATATATCGTTGTGCCTTTTCATCGGCGGCGGTAGCTTCCTTGCGAGCCTCCTCGAGGTCTCCAAGGCGTTTTTCCAAAGCAGGTAAGAAGGTGGTGTTGCCGAGTGATGGATAGGCCCTTGGCTCAAATCCCATCATGAGAGAAAATGAAGTCTTTCCCATTACTGAATAAATGGAGGAGTTGTGGCAGAACTCCACCATTGGTAATAAGTCCAACCATCGGGTGGCATCCCCTTGGCAGAAGATCCAAAGATAGGTTTCCGGTTCTTGATTGACCTGTTCCGTTTCTCCGTCTGTTTGAGGGTGATAAGCGGAGGAAAGGAGCGGATCATACTGCAAGAGCCTCACCAGTTCTAGAGCAAAGGCGGAGGCAAACTGTGGACTGCAGTCTGAGATAACCTTGTCGTGGAGTCCAAATCAGGGAAAGACTTTTTTGAAGAATAGTTGCGCGACGCCCTCGGCATCCATGCTCTTGTGAGTAGGGGTGAAAATTACCCCCTTTGTAAGGCCATGGTCGACTATGACCATAACCAAATCATATCCATGCGATGGCGGCAAGTCCGTGATAAGATCAACCGAAAGACATTGGAAGGGGCGAGTAGAAGCCACTGGCATTGGCGTGAGGGGAGGATCAGTAGGATGGGTGTTGACCTTGTTGGCCTGGCAAACGGCACAGCCTTGAACGAAGCAGCACACATAAGCGGTGAGTCCAGGCCACCAATAGTCATGTTGTACCACGTTAATGGTCCAGTAATAACCACCATGGCCCCCCACAGGAGAACCATGGATAACGTGGAGAAGGTCATTCTGGTGGGCTTCAGGCACATAGGCCTGATTTTTGAAATATAAGATGGAGTCTTCATATCGCCAGTCATGAATAGAAGAGCGAGGGATATCAGAAGCGCCGCCATGCAGCTGCTTCAACTGGTCGATCACAAAAGAGTCCGATTCTGTAGACCACTCAATAGCTCCTCAGAGGTCAGCATCTATTTTCCTTAAAAAGAATTCTCCTGGTAAGAGGACCACGTTGGCATTATCCTTCGAGGTGTCCGTCTCGTCTCGGCGAGAAAGCACATCCGCAGGGCCCATGTTGGTGCCAGGTACGTGTTGAAACAGGAGGTCATAGTCCTGTAACATCAATAGTCATCTAGCTTGCCGCCTAGAGAGCTGTCTGGGGTCCTTGAAGTAGCACAGATTCTTGTGGTCTGTGAGCACAGTTACGGGCCGGTCGGTTCTGGTGAGGTAGTGGTGCCACTCCTCAAGGGTGCGGAGAACTATGAGAAGTTCTCGGTCGTAGATGTCATAGTTACGTTCAGCGGGAGAGAATGTCTTGGAGGAGTAACAGCATGGGTGCATGTCACTGTTGCCGTCTTTTTGCATGAGTACCCCCCCTGTGGCAGTCAGGGAGGCATCGGTCATGACGAAGAATGGTTTGGAGGTATCTGGCATGGTCAATACTGGTCGAGAAGTGAAGGCTCGACGGAGGGAATCGAAAGCCTCTTGTTGCACATGCATCCAGGACCACAGCTGCCCTTTCTTTGTTAAATCCAAGATCGGCCGAGCAAGTTCCAAGAAGTTGGGGATGAACTTGCGGTAGAAGTTGCAAAATCCGATGAACGAATGGACTGCGCGTACAGATTTGGGGGATTCCCATTCATCGATTGCTGAGAGCTTGGTTGGATCCAGTTTGATAATACCTTCATGAACGACCATACCAAGGAATTCGGATTTCCGAATACATCTTTTGCCCAGTCGGTGTTGATCATCTCTTTCTCGTCCCTCATTGTCTTGAACGTCTCCAATACAAAGTCCAGTGCCCATTGCATGACTTACCTTCGCTTGCGCTCAAGTCCCATGTTCTCTACGCTTTCTCCTTCACAATCCAGTGCTCAGGTGTCTCTTGGGTGTCCTTCCATTGATTCATCGCACCTGTCTGAAATCTCAGACTTTGTCTGGGACCTTCGGACTTCCTATTCCTTGTTCTCCTATTCATCAGCTTGCATTTGAATCCCTTTAGGGTCGAATATGTTACGACCGCTACTCAAGCGTATTCGGACTTATCAATTTTCTTTCATTCTCAACCCCTATCTATTCCTTTCACGCATTCACATGCATTCCTTTCATCTCCGCTCTCTCGCTTCTATCACACATGCGTATCTAATCTCCCACATCCACGCTTCCTATTCACATTAGATCCGCACCGCAGCCTCATGCTGCCACACACATGCGCATCACGCATGCCGGGCTATGTACACAGGTATATCATGTGACCCAGTGTCCACAGTATTTACTATATATAGCAGTAGCACAGCACGGTCTGTGTGCACATGTACTTACTATATAAACCCC
>JBBPJQ010001283.1:0-11610 GCA_038088795.1 Boletus rex-veris
CAGGGGAGACCCTGTCTGCATGGATGGGGATACGGATCTGAGGGCAGGAGAGCCAGTGAGTCTGGATGAGATGTTGAACAGGGAATCAGATAGTCGAGGCACTGCCTCTGAAGGAGACATTGTACATGATGTGATGCTAGGAGTAGGGGCAGGGACAGGGACATGGAATGAACCAGAGGTGGAGAAAGAGTGAGGGTTAGGAAGGGGAGGAGTATTCATAGTGAACAACGCAATGGCCCATCTCCCAGTCCTTCTGCACTTGCACTTTCGACAAGGACACCTCCGACTGACCGATAGACAAATTTGTAGGGTCTAGAGGATCTTCGAATGAAGTAAAGGACAGCTCGCCAACCTCTTCCTTCACATTTGATATAGAGAAAGGGTCCGCAATAGAAAAGGCTACATCATAATCATCAGCATCAGAAATGGAAAGGGACGTCTATATAAACCCACTGCTATGACGAATCTTGGGGGAGCTTTCATCTCTCAGCAATTGTAATTTGAAGTGTGGAATGAGAGAATCTCGATTGGAGTGCTTGCTGCATGCAGGTTTCTTTGCCGGGCTCGGTGACGATGGCGTCATATTGACATCCGCTTCAACTTCATCCACTTGGTGCTCTTGGCGTGCGCGCTCAACATGCATAGACCTCTCAAGAGGAATGTCTAAGCCAGAAGATATATCCATTGAGGAATCCACTGTTAGGGGTGTCGAAGGAGAGTCATGCACGAGTCAGCTAGAATGGTGCAAGGGGAAGCCTGGGGCAGACATTGCAGGAGATGATACATTGGCTCAACATCGCGTGCACTCTGCATAATGGCTGCATCCATACGGGACCCCATCTTCTGTCTTCATATCTGTGGGCAGAGAGGGAGTGGCAACTGGGAGTTGAGGGCACACCTAGTCCTGGAAGAGAGGTAGGTTGCATCACACCGCCAACAATGCCATTGCTGCTTTGGTCTGCATCAACAAGTTGAACGGTCCCAGAATTACACTGTTCTGCACCATTGTTGTCCACAGCGTCATCGCGATCTTGTGAGTGATGCGTCTCCAGTTCCTCATGGTGTTCAGGTTCACCATAATCATCCTCGTCAGAGGATCTCTTCTTCTTCCTCATCTTGATCAAACTCCAGTACATCACAACATTCATTGAACGTTACCATTTTCCATCTCTGTCGTTTACCATCCAATGCGGGTTGGTCCATGGCTCGAGGCCCATGGAGACGTTTCGACACGAGCGAAGAGCAAGATGCAGTGATTGGTCGGGAAGGGGGTGCAGAAAGGGTGATGGTGGTGCGAGTGGCGGGGCTAGAGCTGGCGTAAATGTCACTTTGGGAGGAATGGGTGGTGGATGCTCTGGTACTGACTACTGTTTGGAAGGGCTCTTCGTGACGGGTTCTTTGTCAATGAGCCCTTGATAAGCTTTGGACTGGCGCCTTTTGCACTTGAACGCCAAAGGTCTCTCATTCTCGGCTTGTTCATGCATAGAATCGGGGTGAGGCCGCTTCTTGCCACTAAGCCAGCAAGCGCCTTGCTGAACAGATGAAGTATTGCTAGATGCGGAAGCAGATGTAGAGGTCTGGAAGGACTGGGGGTTTGGGTTTTGAATGGCAATTTCAAAACAAGATTACTGTCATACTTGTAACTGGACGAGGATCATTGGGTGATCAGAGGAAAGGGTGGTTTGCCTTCTCATTTTGCAATCCTGAGTGGGGTCTTCCCGGAATTTAAACTTGGGGATGATGACTTGCCCCATCCTTTGGCCGAGTCACGAAGGATTAATGACTGGACTGGATCAGGAGAGTTTGAAAGCAGTCTATCCCTCAATTGGGACGCTGTTGATGATCGATGTGTGCTGGAAGAGGCTGAGGAATGCAACACAATAACGAACGAGGCGATTTATGATATCCTAGTACAAGTGGGTGGCCCGGGAACCTCAACATCACGTCGGGTGGCACGCACACAGTGAGTGGAAGGCAACAGGTGAAGTAACGGGGGTGGGTCGAGTTTGGAGGAAGACAAGGGTTGTGGACTTGAAATACAAGGCGATGAATAAAAGGCGATCCACAATATCTGCAAGTGGAACCTCAACAATTACATCGGGTGGTATGCGAATGCCGAATGTGAGGTGACAGGTGAAGTAACGTGGTGGGTGGGTGACAAGCAATGGGGTCTTGTGACAACAGTGATGAGCAAGGCAATTCACGATATTTGCAAGCGTAACCTCAACATCACCCCAAGCTTTACCAGGTGTGCGAGCAATGAATGCAAGGTGACGGGCGAAGTAATGGGGGTGGGTCAAGTCGGGGGGGACAAGCTCGGATGGGCCACTAACAGTAATACAGCTCACGACTCCTGACAATGCTCTGTAGTATCATTCCGTATCACTGCGACAAAGAGACAGCATAGTAGAACTCTTTGTCAAAGTAACTATTCAACCAGAATGACTGAGAAAAATGTGAACTACTGCTACTCATAAGACGTGGATCAGCGACTCTGCCAAAGCGAGGAACAAGATGGACATAAGATCGGATTTGATCAAGAGGAAAAATGTCGCCCAACAATACACCCGAGGTTCATATTGCCCATTTCAATACACGTAGCCCTGTTGCCGGATCAACCTGTGATCGCTATTGAGGGACCACATCAAATCGTTGGGCGTAAACAAGAAAACGGTCGTCCCACAATATTTTGCGTCCTCTAGGGGAAAGAGGACGCATAATGAGGCAAACCTCAATGATGGCATGACCTGTTAGACAAGACTCAAAGAAGTGTTTGTTAGAATTACATATCACATACCTGTAAGACTACTAGAGGGCCATTCATGGCGTTCATCTATGTTTTAATATTGCTGTGTCGCAACGGCCATATTCCCATGTGTGGTCGGCAGGGTGAGCATTGATTGTAAATATCTGGCCGACAGAGGTGCGATCGTGGTATAGCTTCTGCTGGAGATGAACTTTGTACCAGACTTGAATCTTACTGAATGGTAGGTGAGCATCTGCCCCCGCACGTCGCTGCCCCCCAAACGAATGGAAATTCTGCGCAAGTCCCTCATGACCCAGGTAATTGGCGATGGCTGGGCGAAGGTCTGGAATGTTGAACATTTCAGTGGCTTGGTCAATTGCAATGTGCTTAATAGAAGGGTCATAGTTGAGACAGAAAGTAGTGGACCCAGATGTGAACGTGTGGATCGGGTATGGAATAGATCCCGGGACAGCGGCCAAGAGCATCTCGGCAATGGCGAAAAGGTTGGGGACAGGACACTTCGGAGCCCAGATATCATTGAGTAGCGCTGTGGGATGTTCCTCTGAAAACTCATCCCCTGCACTTGGATCGTCCACGTCATCCACTGCTGAATCAACCTCTGAGTCTGGAATGTCTTGAGTATTATCTGGGCTAATACGAAGGACGGAACTGAGTCGAGTGGCTGTCTCAAAGGCCCGGCATTTCTCAATGCGATCCAGGTAGCGGCAGATCTGTGAGTTGAAATTGTGATAGTTCGTCGAGGCTGCTGGGTCTTTGACCACCTCGATGTGCGCGTGTTCGGTTGTGTCCGCTGACCATTGCACCGGTGCACCAAGCTGGCTTATGCTAGGTGCAACGCTCTGCATTAATTCAAGTTTGGGAATCTGCCAGTGTTCTAGAGCAGCCCCACTTGTCGGTCCCCTTCGTAGCCCCTCGTCGGTGATGGCAGATTTATGTTCATGGAACTCTGCAAGAGCATCCCTGATCTTGTCACGGGTCAAAGAAGTGATGGCATGGGCCTGGGCAAGGTATCGAAAGTCCATCAAGGTGCGGATGGCTATCACAACATTTGTTGGTGCAGCACCAGCAATGACAGTTATGATGTATTGCTGGACTTCACGTTTTGCACAACCCATAACCTGCTTCAGTGAGGTAATGCCATCCTTGAAATGGCGTAAGCCGACAATCGGGTGTAAAATGGAATAGTGGAAGTTGAGTTCTTGGGACCCAAGAGCATTTTTGCACCACTGGACATCGTGATCCCAGAACTCCCCATACCAATGGTGCAACGCCTCTGGGGAAAAGAAGTTGGCAGGATTGGATAATGGCCAGTCACGGAAAAATGGTTCAGAAACTCCACTGAGCCTGCAGAGTTCGCATTGAATAAAGTACCTCTCCACATCGTTCAGGTCACATGTAATGTGAGCAAGTTGTGCAAGCATAATTGCCCGGGTATGCGGTTCATGCTGAAAAGCATCACCAAACTCCTTGTAGGATGCCATTGTCATCGGTGAGGTCTTGCCACATACACACACCAGCATGCAAGCCTCTGGTGTATCAACAATGTATGCAGCGAGAGGGGTGAAGCAATATTGAACATTGCCAACAGGATCAGACATCATACACCCGATACGCGCAGCGGTCTTGAGGGGATCGACAACGATGTCAAGGGATTGATGAAAGAGGCATGCATGGAGGACAGAATGCATTCTCTTATTGGGGTGAAGGAACTCGGTAATTGGCATGAGCGCAGCCAGTAGGAATGCATGTGAAGAAGCCTTATTCCGCACGGCCATCCTAATATTGGCCAAACTGATTAACAGGGGATGGGCAACCTTCCCACTGCAGATATTGGTTATATGTGTCTTATTTGAGGATAGGATAACCCCACATAACGTCGCGCCTTCCGGAAGCTTGGACTGTATTGATCAAAGAAAGTACACAAAGACTTTGAACACGACTTACTTGCATCTGCCATGTGACTTCACCACTCACCCATTCAGTATATTCCTGGACCATCCTCTCCGCTGTAGTAAAAAGATGGAATGGGGTGTAGTCTATATGTGACGCGAAGTATGGATGGTTGAATAGTGACTCGATGCACTCCAGAGAATTGTGGTAGTACAGAACCACAGGATTCTTGGTTGGATGTGACGTAGACACAACTCTGAAATTCCAACACAGTCCGGGTGGGAGGAGTTCAGCACAACCTCGTAACTCCTTCGCAGTATGAAATGAAAGGGGAAGGGTCCATATCTGCCAGAGGCAACGATTATTGAATGAGCAGCGCAAAGTACAGTAACTGAGAAAAGAAGTACCAAATTCAATTTGAGATATTCATCGATTTTCGCCATGCTTAGGTGGGACTGGAGAAGATAATTGGCCATCTGCCAATCGTCATGAGTCACAAATGGGTAATAGATATTACTCGTGCGACAGGACGAATATGCGTCCATCGCGAAGCGGTCGAGAAATGTCTGGCCGACATTATAAACTCTGCTTGCATTACGAAAGAACTGAACTTGACGGCCAAGTCCTAGTGAGGTCAGGAAGGCTGTGGATGCGGCCATAGAGGGCTGAGAATCCCCTTGTTTACCGTCTGGCTGGTCCTTGGTGAAAATTTTCATTGCATCAAGAGGATCAGGGAGAAAGGCCATGTCGAAGTCACCATCATCGGGAACAGGAGGGAAATCCGAAGGGCACGATGATGGTGAAGATGGTAAGGAGGAAGTGTACTCAGTGGAGCTGTATTCCTCTGTAGTGTCCCAGACAGGAAGTGCGACAGGACCTCACTCCCATGAATTGCACTTGGAGGTCTTTTGTGCAATCAGCGCGGCGACGCCCCGATCTGTCGGAAAGTGCTTGAGACACTGTGGGCAGTTCGGCATCAGTGAGCTCAAAGAAAACTAGTAGAGCACAGGCGGGTGATGATGGGGTTTGAGTCGAGCCTGAAGCGAGACAGGACAAACTTACTGGCAAGCCTGCTGCGTTGCATAGCTGTGCACATGGTTCGTGTGTGGTTTGTTACGAGCTGACTGTGGAGAACCGAGTTGACTGTGGAGCATCAATGACAATCAATTGGGTGTCATGACTTCGCGATCGGCTCTGGTTGGGAGGAATACAGATCGAAGAGTAAATTTTGACTATCTTTGATTAGCTCATAGTTCCGCCTGATGACACAAAGGACGTTGAGACTGCACATGAGGTAGGCGGAAGTTGCGTGCTGCCAGAAGCAGTTTGATCCTTATTTACTTAATCATCAAGTCCTTGGTGACGCTTACTCTTTACACTTCATATAAATGTCATTTTTTGCTCAAAGGTACATCCTTCCACTCCAAAATCTGCGCTAGCAAATCCATGGCTGACTTGTCTATGGTCACTTTGGTGACCGATGCCACTGTGCAAGCCGCCTCCAACCAGGACTTGAACGGTCAGGTCTCGCCAACCAACTCGCTGTCACAGTCTGAGCCTGAGGTGGCCAGTGTACTTGACGAGACAGAATCAGTGAAGTTGGACGATCCTGTTACCAGTTCACTTGCTCTGGACCATTGCTTTGCTGTTCCTGAAATGCCCGGGGTTTCACTAACTTCAAGTACTTCCGCTCTATCTATCAGCGACTTTAACCCTCGATTCGGTGCTACTAGTATCAGCGATGCTGTCCCTGCCAAAGGGACTCCTTCAGCCATTGGGGCGCTGAAGTTCCATAGGCATCCTGCCACCTTGTTTCACTCCGTCGCCACCCCATTCCGAAATCAAAATCCCAGTCTCGATTCCCCTCGAGCTCTACACTGTTTGGATATGGTCCTGGTGAGTAATATTGAAGCTGTTTGCTGATAAGTTGCACCGTCGAATTAACACATGCAGGACTCCGAGATGGACGGTGATGCTGAAGAACGTGAACATGAGGAAGCACAACTTGTGCTAGCGGTTGCGTGCGCTCAGTGCAATGTTTATAACCTTGAACACCAGCTCGTCAGCACACAGGTTGAGGAGTCAGAATTGTTGGGGAATTTATACCGCTTCAGAATGCAGGACATACAATGTAGGGTTGAGGGTGCCAATTTTGATATTGGACTGATCTGTCGTGACATATCCAAGAACGGTGTTCCATTGCACAATCGGCATAAGCGTTGCCGAACTTCGAGTTCTCTTCATGAATCCTTCACTGCTGGTACGTACCCTTCTATTGTCAATTCTATTAGCCTAATCTATTCTCCAATAGCTGCTTCTGGCTTCCCCGACTCGGAAGCCTGAGTTTTCACTGTATTGGAACACGTCCTATTGTAGTCTTGTAAATGTGAATTGTTATGTTATGTTCAGGAAATTTATCTGTTACGTCTCCGAGTCTGCCACTTTCAAGTTGTAGTATCTTCCTTCTGATCATTTATGTAACACCTCGTGTGGTTTACTTTCCCAACACCATAATCCTCACCACATTCCTTCAATGCCTAACCTACTTGCCGATTCAACGAGGACCGCACCACTAGACTTGCAAGTACATGGTTCAAAGCACAACTTGAAGATGGCATTCGAGCTGTCTCTCACTGCTCGATCTGATCCTCATCACCCCCGATATGCTGATTAACGTTGACGCTCCTCTGCTGAGGTAGAGATCTCGAGCTCAACTCCTGCCGTCTACTTTGTCCCAGTTGCGACACCTTTCGCATCTGCAGAAGAGTACGGCCCACATTGCATCCTCCATTCAATCCCCTGTGGTACTATGCCTTTGTTTGCCCCACCATAAAGCAAATTCTGACTCCCCCTTCCACTTCCCAGGCCATGTCGTTCCACTTGCCGCCACAAGATCATTGAAAAGACTTTGCCCTGCCTCAAACCAGCCTGTCCTGTCTGCCACGAACAATTCACCAGCCTGTCCTATCTGCCACGAATAATTCACCAGTGACAATGTTCATCTTATCCGTATTGACTTCTTTGCAAGCGGATATGCCACCCCACTGGCAAGGCAGCGGGGTGGCGCGCACAAGGCCTCACATACTTCCCTCAACCAAGCACCTCGCTTCCCGATTGTTGAGCCCAGCTTCTCCTGCACATGTGCTGTCAAGTTTCCTCTCACATCTATCCTCAGACCTAGTGAGTACCTCCCACTAGGCACATACCTTCCTCTTGTCACTTGCATTATGCTTGTGGCACCTACTGTTCTCAGACAGTAGAGACAAATGGAGTACCGCGCACTTCGTTAGGTTATGAGCCCTGCTTAATCAAGGCTTGACATATTTGTGCTTTCCCGTCACCCTTGATCTAGCAGAATGGAAGCTAGAGTTGCTGCGAGTTTCTCTCAGACAATTGTCCTTTTTGGACATTGTCTAATGCTCGTCGCTACCAACATCCCCATGTATGCACTTGGGGCTGTTTATTTCTTTGTCCATCGCTTTGGAGACATCCTCATTTGAGTGGATGATGGTTATTTTTCTCTTGATATGAATCACAATGCTAACAACAAACATTACACATTGCATCTGGTTTTGTCTACTAGACCCCAACAACCAGATCAACAGGTTCATGGTGATTCACCTCCACCTCCATCGGAGAGACCATCATCTTCCCAACCATTGTCTGAACCTGCGACCAGAGTAACCTACGAGGTTTATTCCGAGAGACCCCCTTTGCAGTCGTCTTTCCCTGCTCTTCAAGAACTCCCTTCCATTGTCTATACACCCTGCCCAGAGGATCCCCAGTGTCATCACCGACTCACCGCTGATTTGACACCATTCCATCTTTCCTGCCCTTCTTGTCAACGTCACATTGAAGAAGGAGAATACTGTGACGGAATAAGAGAATTTAGTGCCGGAGAAGTTGCCATCCCTCACGAACTACTTGTTCAAGGAGGTTACACTTTCACTCCCACCTACAGACCATTCAGAGGAAGAACTAGATCGGATTCTATTCGTTCAGACCTTCCAGGCCTAGTCGATAGTCCAGAACCAATTCCCATTCCTCCTCTCCCTACACCATCTACTCCTCCACCTGCTTACTTTCCACCTCACAATCCTCTGGATGGCACACCTCTCTGAATCCCAATGCCGGAACTTGAATCTCAGCTTACCACCGATGAGCTTCAACGCCTTCGAGAACAGTCTATGGCAACAATCCGTCGAATATCACTTGACACCTTTGGCCAACCCAGATCAAGGAGGAATCAGACGGACAGTGATTTTCCAAGATCCCCTTCTGCTACCACAGAAGGATCTCTGCCAGCCAATTCATCATCAAGGTCGGGTAGTCCCCTTCCTTAGACAGAATGGCTTCGGACCTTGGGTTCACTCGAGGAAATTCCGCCGGGTGGTGATGCCTTTTCAGGTGTCAACAGCCAAGACTTCTACCCGGGATGATTCTATCCTTGCATGTTCATTCATGTTCAAGGACGAGTAACTTTCCTCTACTTATGCTGGTGCCAGATGGGTTTTCCCCTCCGAGACTTATCTTTCTACTCCACCTGCATTAGTACATTTCCAAGGCCATGAGGTTTTATGCAGAGATCTCTTTCCTCCTCTTTCTCACTTTGATCCTGGAGACATATATCGTTCTTATGACATTCATGAAGTTCTCTATGATTCTTTTTACCCGAACATTTATATCGGTGATCCCATTGATTGGTATAACCGATTCACCAGGCAATTGGCTCCTACTCCTACCCAGTGGTACTGGAACTACAACTTCAACAAGTACCAACGCAAGAGCTGGAGATCTGCGAATCCTGTCCAACACAGGCTTCAAAAGCAGATTAGGAAGTGTTCAACCCTTCCTGAGATGCGAGAGGCTTGCCTCCACAGGCTCTATGGAGAACAGGATAAAAGCAGACCACCTTGTCGTGCTGCTGCCATTGCTGGTGAAGTTCGGAGACGTTTCCTCTTGTAATGGATCGGATTGACATGGACAATGTATACTTCTTGAGCACTGGGACAATATGGTTGAGGATCTGATATTCTCGACGATGGTATATTTCTCTTTCTGCTTCGAACGCTGAAATATTATTTCCAACAGACATGTCAGCTGCTGTACTCGCTGTTGCAGATCTTAGGATCAATGGATCCCTCCTTAGTCATATTCAAGTCCTCGAAGGACAGAAGAACTATTCGGTTTGGAGTGCTCGAGTCAAGGGAATCTTGGGCTTGATAGGTGGAGAAGGTTTCATTGATGGAACTCTTCGGAACATGCAGTGTATCGCTACTATAGACGAGACAGCTTGGAAAGCCACAGATTTGAAGATTCTAGGATTCCTTTCCATTACTGTCAACAATCAACTCTCCACCACTGCTCCAACCACTTGGGAGGAATACATTGTCAACACAGGAACTACAGCTGCACCTGTTCAAACGACCTACTATAGGTCCAAGGCCTACCATTTCTGGGAACTTTTATCAGATCGCTTCACCTCTAAAGGCATCATAGGACAGTTCTACTGGCTGCATAAGGTCCTTCGCACTCGCATTAGGCCCCAACATGCATCAGACAACATTTCGGAGATACAACAGTATTTTTTGGGCATGCTCAATGCAGGTCTCGACCTCCCGGAATCTCTTCATGCTATGTTTATTTTAGCACAACTTCCTGATGAATTTGAAGCACTTTGGTCCACCCTCATTCATACCACTCATCCTGATGACTTTACAGTCGATACCAACGTCCAAGCCATCCTTTGAGAAGTCAATTTTCGCCACTCAAAACTTCGCCCTCTTTCTTTGCGCATTACTGATGTACAAGCGCCCCCTCCTCATCAATCCTCTTCATCCTTGTCCTTGAACAGGACTAATGTCATTCGTCATGGCCCTCCACAGCAGAATAAGTGGAAAAACCAACGACAGCCTAACCAGCAGTCGTCAGGCCAGCCTTCATCTTCTGGCGGAAACCCAAAGAAGAAGAGACATTCAAACAATGAGAAGAGAGGATGGTATAATCAGCGCAACGCTGATAAGAAAGGAAAAGGCAAGGCACCTGCTCAGGTGTCGATGGTAAATGAGTTTACTAACTCTAACCCTGATCCCTACTATGGGATGGTCGAGGAGGATTTTCCATCCACCTCAGGCCTTCAGGAGATGGAAGTCGAAGAACAAAACTTTGACTCGGATGTTGTTGAACATGGATGGGATGGACCATCTGATGATTCTATGGACATGTCACCGGACATGCAATCTGCTGTCCACAAGTCCTTTCATTCCCACCATCTCTCCCTCTGATCCTGTGGAGAGTTCGGATCTTACTGGTAGGATCACCAAGCCGAAGAAGAAGAAGAAGAAGATTACCTTCGTGTTAGGAGGGTTGGTCATGGGACAATCATTACCTGGTCATTCAATCAGAGAGTTTCCTCTTCAGGAGGAGACTTCTTCCTACTTTAATGATTATGATCCAGTTTCTTTCACTAGCCTCTCACATTGTTACGCTCGCCCTGCCCCACTATCTACCACTATCTATCTCGTCACCCTCGCCCTTATCTTATCTAGTCACGTGCTCAGACACGTTCCCACCTCATGGACACTGTGTGTTCACCTCATGGTTACCTCACCTTATCCTTGCCTTGTCCTCGTGCTCTCTAGGCTGTGCCCACGCACACTCCTCATTGTCTCCTCATGTCTTGGCTGTGCACCGCGTGCATACCTCATGTTCCTTTCTATTGATTCATCTTACTTATCGTCCAATAGCAATAGACACTCGTATCTCAGCAGTGCTTATCACTTGCCTTGCCTCTTACACATGTACTTACACAGCATGGTCTGTGCACCTTTCTCCATAGTATATAAAGGCTCGCTCTAGCACCATGTATTTCCCAGTCTTGTTCTCTTTGTCATTTCCCTAGTTCCTCCTCTAGTCCTTGAATCATATCAGAGACATTAACTTGCCTTCTTCAC
>JBBPJQ010001284.1:0-11593 GCA_038088795.1 Boletus rex-veris
ATAGCTTCCATTCTGTCAATATCCAGCCCAATCCTCCTGTAAGAAATATTTTTGAATATTCCCAGAAGTCGTTTCTATGTCTCCGTCTATCAGCCGCAACTCAACCTCGTGGTGCGGGCTGAATATACTTCAAGGCACCCTGTGGAGATCTGCTACACCGATGGACCGGGTGATGACGAGAAATGGTTCAACCCTTGTTTTCTTCGGACTCATGCGGGCTGATATCGGCTAAGCTGACCATATCGTCCACGAGTGCCAACCCTATGGTAAATGTTCCACGACTTGCTACTTTCGACGATTTGAATGCGACGGTCATACGGTATAGGACCCCGATCATCTTCACGACCGCCGATTGCAAGGTATTCGTGGCAATGGTCACTGATCAGTGATCGATACCGGGGAGAACGATCTGAGATCTGAATCCCCTCCACTCATCAACAGATAGCTTCATCTCTCTGCCCTTCTCGTCCCGCGACCATTCTGTCTCAGTACGCAATTCGTTCGTCTCCCCCTCTCCCTCTTGCTCGATGCCTCCACCTCCCGAGTCCACGCCTCCTGGCCGGCCGCGGAAGGACGACAATGTTCCTGATACACTACATGGTATTGCGATCCATAATGATTACCTGTGGTCCTTCGGCGAATACGGTTCTTTCACTGACTACGATGATGGTACACCAGTAAACGCTTCGACAGTAAGCATGGACGAGCTGACATCGCGGTAACCAGTTCTAAATCCCCATCGCCAGCTCATAGATTACTACTTCATGGATGGCACGGAGAATCAAAAGCGAGCAGTCCGTAGCACCATCGAAGAAAGACTAAAGCCGCCACGTACCAAGTTCGTGACTTGGGAAGATTGCGCGAATGTCAAATTCCGTCAAGTCCCGAACCTGCCCGCCCACATACGCATCACATTTAGGGTTACAAATCGCCTCGAAGACTTTAGGAGCGCTATAGGAGCATTCGCAATCGATGATCGCCGGTACCCGCCCAACAAGCCGACCATGTGGCTTGTTGGACTTCCAGACAAGTATCCGCCCACGGAATTTTATCGTGGAAGTATCCTTCATGAATTTGGTCATGCTCTTGGGCTGTACCATGAGCACCAGAGTCCGACTCTAGAGGGATATTTGGGGAGGCAGCTGGACGAAGCTGCAATTATCGCAGAATTCGGAGAGCAGACCGCAAGAGATCAGATTCTCACCAAGCCTACCAACCCATTTAACTATACCCGGTTCGACAAAGATTCTATCATGCTGTAGGTGGCAAGTTTAGCGGTGTGGTGAATCTGATATCGACTTTCTTAGATACCACATTGAGAAAGAGTGGCAAGTTCATCCTACACGTTTGGACAGATGGTTTAGCAAAGAGACCGGGTACAATTCCAAGCTATCTAAGCTTGATCAAGCATTCATCCGACTCCTGTATCCACCCGACCTTTCGATACAAGCGAACAGACAGCCATTCTGCCAGACCATGGTGACGGCTGGCGTTCCCGCGAACGCTGCAGGCAGGATGTTGGACGTTTTCGTGCGGAATGAAGGCACCCTCCCACAACGGCTTTACGCAGTGCGAGCGGAATTCAATACGGTGAACGAGCGAGCGGTTAGATTATGGGATGGTATGCGTTTCAGAATCATCGGTGCTCCAGATCCCCAGCTGACATCAAACAGCCAACGTAGCTACCTTGCAAAGATCGATTGACCCGATTGCCTTGAGGCGATCTGGCATCACTGGATTTGTAGGGGAGGTAACAAAGGATAAACTCTTCCAGGCCATCGTGAAGAACATTGTTTACCGTACGATGGAGCAGTCTGGGATTCCGACAAATGTTTCACTTCCGGGTAGCAATCAAAACGAGGTAATGAGGATGCTTGGCGCTCTCGCTATGCACGACAGTGTCGGATATGCCGTCAAATACTTTGACGACCAACTCGGTAGAAAGTAGGCATTTCTTTAATCGGCTCTGATTCGCTCATTAGCCGCGCAGATCAGATGTTGCAGAGTCGTCCAAGCCACAGGATGATATTAAAGACGAAGTACACTGCCCTTGACCCTGGTTTGCGCAGTACTGATTCATTGCACCCAGGACATAACTCCACAATTCGACTTTAAGACGTGGATAGCTGAGGCAGGAGGTTTTGGCACCGCAGGCGTCACGAAATCTAAAGACGAGAGAAGGATCATCATTGACGCCTGGGATACCGTTAATAAGAAGGCCCTGTTAACCTGGAAGGAAGGAAGCGTCCAATTCAACAGCCACAATATCGGCGAGTATCTCGGTATCCACCTTTATTCCGATGTGCAATATGATTGATATTGGCACTCAGATGCCAAGGGATTGCTCCACTACAAAGACGATGAGCTCATAGCCGCTGGAACAAAGGCGAAATGGACCC
This sequence comes from Boletus rex-veris, assembly GCA_038088795.1. NCBI lineage: Eukaryota > Fungi > Basidiomycota > Agaricomycetes > Boletales > Boletaceae > Boletus > Boletus rex-veris. The sequence goes on from JBBPJQ010001284.1 coordinate 2,400, forward strand.
TCAGTGGGGTCGCTTTTTATCACGATGAGTGGAAGGTTGACAATATCACGGCTTTCGTGCGTATTTTTTCCATCTACCTTTCGCCCTGTACTGAGTCTGAATGTATGCATAGTTCTGTCGTAAGCAAAAGCTCGTTTCATCTCGATGTCCGCATAAGCGCTCATATTTTGATTTAGCTGTGATCCAGGGATACGCCACGGAGACGGACCTCCGTTCTAATAACGAGCTATTTGAGGACATAAAATGGGACCAATTGTGATCCGTTCGACGTCGAGGACGAACCTCGTCGGATTGGCGTGTCGTGAATTGCTTAGGTTGTGGAACAAAATGTATTTGTAAGTGTAGTCTGGTGGAGACGAGCTAATGTGTACCTGGACGTAGCATGTCAGATCGCGTACTGTAAACAATCCAAATTCCTCGAGCCTCAGACGCGGTCTGATAGGTGACAGAGCGACCAGAGCCGAATTCTGATTTTCTGTTGCTTTTTGAGAGTGGATGACGACGGTTGAACTATGAGCTTTCCCTTTATACGCCGTCACCGACTTGCCAACAAATAAGTATGGATAATCGAAGAAATTGACAAACAATATAGAAGCTCCACCTTATATTGTCCCGGGTCGTTGTACACAATACTTAATGATTCTCATTTGCTGACGGCAACATCTTTACCGCACGATGCAGAAAGACGATGAAGCCGTCCGTTTGATCTTCCATCATTCCGTGGCCCATAACATGATGTTAGTAGTGTCATCTTCATTGAATAACTCTGGCGTACACAGAAGTTGAAACTGTGTATACTGCCGGTACAGACGGTTCGGCGCTGTAGGTGGCCTATCGTTATGAGTTGCAACACAAGAGATCTACCTCGACTTACTGCGCCCGTTTTCCCCCCAAGATTCGGGACTTGGATGGTACTTGTGATAATGGTATCGCATCTCCGACACAGTAGAGCTGAGGAGAATTCGAGATGATGATACAGCGACGGGGACTCCCGGAACGTTGAACGACCGGAGAATCCGGGATACATGAGAGTGAGCCGAGCTTTGTCGTTCTCGGTTTTAGAACCTAATCGCAACATAAACAAAGTCTCGAAAGTCTCGGAGTGATACTGGACGTACTTTAAATTCATGATGGAGTTCTCATTCGGCATCTTAGCGGAAATGCGACTCGGAGTGCAATTGGTGGACGAATGGCGTTTCCTATATAATATTGATACCCCATCTCTGGCGAGAAGAATCTTGACATCAACGCGAGCGACATGCAGTCGACTCCAAACTTGAGCTTGACATTCGGCCATCAATGGTTCCCACGAACCTCGACGCCTGGCATAATCTAACTGCCTGGCTTCTGGCCTTTACCCCCTTGTCTGTCCATAGTACATACAAATCTCCAAACGATTGCAGCAAATGCTCCGACTTGACTTCGGGACGCTCGCAAAGGAGATGCCATTCATTGCCAATCTCCCCCGTGTGCCAGGAATTCACTACACTTTTTACCAACTGAGCCGCAGAACACTTTATCACAAGGCCCTGATGCCGAACCGCTCATGATGCAGTTCATCGTATGCAGAGATCTCTTCGACGTGAGTTCTGCCGACTCGGATGTTACACCCTGAGTGACTCTACCAAGGAAAGAAAAAGTAGGGCGTTGGACCACTCATGGCCCAGGCGGCACATGTGGTAACCACGGTATGTGCAGCGCATACCTCGGTCGCGTTTCCAAGCAGCACTGACTTTCCTCCTTGACAGATTTTTCACGAGACACCTACAAGGACAGTTAGTCACCGGGCACTGAAGATCTTCCTTAGGCTTGCCCTGTCGTGTTGGAGTGCAACCCAGTACTCCCGATTCTCGAAGTCCAGCCAAAGATCGAGATCGAAGGACGTCTATGCTATACGGTATAGTCTGATCATCAATGGTACTCACAGTGGCCAGCCGAAGACCTTTGCGAGCGCGCTTCCAAGATTTATCGCCAATCTCCCCCTTCTCTCTATGTCCTGGACCCTGTGCACCACCGTCGTCGTCGTCGTAGTACTCACAGTCATCGTATTCGGCGGTACGACCACCTGAACGCTCGAGACCCTTGGTCACCGCCCGACTTTACCAACCTTTATACCTGTCAAGAATATCGCTGGGATGAATGCGGGTGCGTCTCTTTTGTTGCGCCGCCCGCTTTCTCTGACGCCGCTCCATGGCTGCTCTGCAAGATCTGGGCGGTTTTCCTGATGTTGGGCACATCTCATCCCTTCCCACTAAGCGCAAGCATACTTACATCTTCTATTCAGGCTGTCATGCAAGGTTTCGGGATTCCAGATCGGGACTGATAGTACTACGATCAGCCCTCAGCGCTTGACACTCATCTAGTACTAGGTAATCATCACTCATTCTGTCATGGAAAGTTCCGTTTCCCCTGCTGACTGACAATTGAAGGAGCCACTCGATGTATGATCGTGCTCAATAAGACGTGGGGTCCTGCTGGAGCCCGGAAGCCGCATCGAGGTTGTCATTTCTTCGCTTGTGGTGCAATCTACATCGGACAGTGGAGCTACGATGTCTTAACTTCTGATTTTGGTACATTTCAACTTTACTGAATAACACTCTTGGCATACACGGGTCACCACGTATACTACTCGTACAGACGGTTTCACGATCGCTTGGAAGTGGGTGGCACATGTCAATCATTAAAATGTCGGTGGGGTCCACTGTACACCGTGGACAGTCACGTCTTGGTGCTCGGCAGGCATTAGCCCTGTAAGCTCTGTGTCATTCAAGGCTAACAGAATTCACGTGAGTAGTTATCGCGATGGGTAGATGGAGAGGGGTTACCCATGAACTTTCGGTCACATGATAATGGTGTGAGTACATGATGCGAAACAAAGATGGGATAAACGCACATAAGCGGTGTAGTCGATGCTTCTGAAGTCATCCTCGAAAAAGATAAGATGGTCACTGATCCATCGCACATAGGGCCCATGCTTGATGCGATTCGCTTTGTGGTAGCGCAGCTCACCCTTGACATTCTCTGTAGTTCCGCTCTGAGTCGCACAACATTATAGGATGAGAGTTGTGAATACTCACTGATCTCTATCTCCACGAAATCTCCGGGGAGCTCGAACTCAGCTACCCAAGGGAGAGCCCCCCCGATAATCCGTGCCGTGCTACTACCCTTGGCCTTACTGAAGATCGCGTCGGTCGATCCGATGGGTGGCTGTTTCCAATCGCCGGACCCAGTTGTGTCCACAAGTCCGAATTTCGCCGCAAGTTGATCCTGGACAACATACCGTCAGTAGATTGTCACGGGACAACATGACGACCGACAGGATCAGCGCCGACGAACTGTAGACACGGTTCATCAGCGAATGTGCAAACAACATCCAAGACACCATACCCGTCCGAAAACAACGTCATCGTCCTTGTAGAAAACAATAGTCACATAGGTTCTTTTACCTGACCCCTTCGTTGTAACCTTGAACTTGGTCGGACCGTTAGTGGGGATGTCCGTGAGCTTGTTGTAGCTAAACATTCCTCCAGGATCTACGCAGTTCGGAGTATCCATATCAGCTCATTAGCTCGTCCATGGGAGCCTGTAGGACGCACCTCTTCCGACATATTGGCTGTTTGAAAACTCATATCCAACTTTAGGAAGTGTGACGATGAGGCCAGGTGCGTCATCCTTGGTGGTCCAGAACTGTGCTTCTGCCGCAGTGTGGGCACTAAACGTCGCCTCGTCTGCGAAGAATGGGTCCGACGGCAACAGCTGTGGCAGTGGCATGTCTGCTGTGAGTAGTGAATGCACACAGACGGCAGTGCCCAACCACTCGTTTATAAACTCTACCTCGTGTTGGCACTACATATGTGCGGACAGACAGAGAACTCCGCTAAACAATCAATTTCAAATGTGGGCTCAGACTTGTCCGATTTGGGATATTTGCCTGTCGATCCCGTTCGGGGTCTAATCGGATCCAGCGCTGCCAAGGTGGTCTAATGATAACGGCTAATAACGAGTCAAAGGCTCAGATAGCACCACTTATGACACAGTGATCCACCCAGGTTCGGGGCGAATCTAATCCATGCGCTGCCAAGGGTCTTTCACCTCCGCCGGTCTGACTCTATGTACATAGAATGAATAGGTGAGAAATCGAAGACCACTCAATGATGCTCCATTTAGGCTGATAAGGACTGGCACGATCTTGGTACCACAGTGCTTCAATCGAGACTTTCTGGGCCGCCCCTTTCTGTCGGGTTCAAATCGGCGCCTAAGAGCCATCATCATCGTCGTGTACCCCGAAACCTTGTAACTGGGACGTCACAATGAGTACACCTCGTGTAAACTTACCACACTATCAAGCGAGTCTACTGATCAAGCTGGAGCACGGTGTCTGTTATCCGGTGGCAGAAAATTCTGTCCATTCCGATTTCCTGTATGGATTGAGGGTCTCATTACGAGTGAAGACATGCGGCCGTTGTGACACATTCTTGTCTTATCACAAAGGTGTGCTGTAAACAGGACGTAGCCTGCCAGGTACCAGGCTCCTTCCCACTGACGCTTCGAGTGTGGGTAGCGGAAAAATCCAAGTGGCTATACCCAAGGTTGGCGGGGCAGAGGTAGAAAAAAAAAAGTGTCACACCTACATAACAACATCCACACACCCTAGTAGTATGTCACCCTCACACTCGAAGCGTCAGTGGGAAGGAGCCTGGCCAGGTACCCAAATTGAAGCTTAAGCTTAGCTTGATCTCGCATGATTCCGATCTGTGGTTCAAACTCCGGTCAGTCTTACCACATTGCGACTATAGAATCTTGTAAATCGTATGTCGATGGCAGATCTCAGATCATGCTTTCTGATCGATACAATCGGATGCTTGAGGTATTTTCCTTTCAAGCCGTGCCACGGCCATGATTGTCCTAGTCGGTCAGCTTGCTGTACGGTTATCCCGCTGGGATGTCGAATCCAGCTACTAAGGAAGTGGTGCCACGCAAGTACATGGGCCCATCTGACATCAGCTTGCGTGGACGCAACTCCGCACCGATTGAACTCTCTTTACGTCCTCGGCAGTCCCAGAGGAGCACCGTGCAGGAAGCATAATGATGCTCTTTAGGCGCCTCCCAGTCTGCGTTCTCGAAATTTCCGCCGTGTTTGAGCAACCCGAGGCGAATCAGGAACAGATTGAATCCAACGTAGACTTGAACATACTAGCATCGTGGATTACCTCAAGTTCAGGAGACGATCGTTTATACGAGGGTAAAAAATTGGCAACTAGCAGCGCAGAATTCCAGTGATATCGCTCATAGTACAACAAAATACAGATGGGTACTTGCAACACAGGTTCAAGTCTACTCCTCCTCCTCCTCCTTCTTTTTACCGTGTGCCCCAAGCATCTCAGAAGCTACATCTTTGACAGTGTTGATGAATATCGGGTGTTTCAATATCTTTCCAAATATGTTCCAAATACCCTGCTCAATGTTGGGAGGAAGAGCCTGAGGGTACACTCCGGCCGCAGCGCCGGTTGGAAGCCCAGAGAAGATGAGCGGCCCAAGGATACCGCCGAGCGCGGCAATGAGAGGGCCGATGAAATTCTGGACATCCGGGGAGGCCTGGGGGTTTATTCCTAACGAGATAGTGCCCGGCGGCATCCACGGGGGCATGAACCCGCCCACCCCCGGTGAGAAAACGCCATGCTGGACACCCGAGGTGTTATCTTCGTCTTGGCCCACGACGTTGGCGAGGACTTGAGAGAACTGCGGGTCTAGCACCGCCGCAGCAACAGTGTCGTAAAGATCATCTTCACTATTGTGGTCTATCAACGGCGAGATTCCCGTAACCTTGCCCTTCAAGACATGCGGCTTGGACTGCAGGGCAGTAAACTCATCTGGGTTCAACGTGACCATGCCCTTGATCGCCAGGGAAGCTGGCTTATCGTTAAGAGTTGAAGCACGAGAGATCTGCCTCGACTTACTGAGTCCGTCTTTCCCAAACAATTCGGAATGGTACTTGTGATAATGGTATCGTATCTCCGACACCGTGGAGCTGAGGAGAATTCGAGATGATACCGCGACGGGGACTCCGAGAACTTTGAGCGACCGGAGAACCCCGTTATCTTCAACCGCATTAACCTTGCCGGGATACATAAGAGTAAGCCAAGCTTTGTCGTTCTCGGAGAGGCCTCCTGTGAGTTCGACGGCCGGGTGTAGCGCAGAGTATTTGCGGTGGAAGAACCTAACCGTGACATAAGAAAAAAACTCGCAAGTCTCGAAGACACATCGAACGTACATCATGATCGAGTTCTTATCCAGGTCTTCCTTATGCATGAAGTTCGACATAATGGTTTCGTCCTTATACGCGTCGGCGTGCTGCTGGAGAGCGTCCTTGTACACTTGAACACGTTCGTCTCTGCCGGTAAGAGTGACCCCCGTCGTCAACCACTCGTGTATGAGGCCAAACGCATGCCCAAATTCGTGGAGAGTGTAGTTGTATAGATCCTTAATGTTGGTAGGCTCTGCTGAATCGGCCTTAAAGAGGAAGCCCAAATTCATGGTCGCCCCTGTGGTTATCTTGAGCGCATCCGTCCCGATGGCGCTCCAAGCACCGCCCTCAGATTTGAATGAGATTCGGATATCCGCAGACTCGTCTTTATCCTCGGACGTGCGGATTAAATTGACATTGGCGTAGCGAGTATATTCGTTGATGGCGTCTTCAACCAGCTGCACCTGCCAAGGGTAAATTTGATCGCTGTCGTCGAGGAAGGTGTACGAGATAGTCTGAGTGACGGTAGACGAGGGTTCATGTCAATGAAGATTATAGCACGAAATTATAAAGCTCACTGACAGAATGGCTAGGCCACTCCTTTGGTTCCTGAGAGATGAAGTGCGCCTTTGGGTTGGTCGTATCCTGGGGAAAGACGAACACCCCAAGAGATGCGACGATAGGTAAAGGGCCACAGACGACGTCAGAAGTCATAGCGGAAATGCGACTCAGAGTGCAATTGGTTGCAACTGGAGATTCCCAAGTGGACGAAGTGCCTTGCCTATATACGCTGAAACCTTGTCCTTCTCCAAGAAATTCAGCACAGCGCAGTTTTAGTCACACTGACGGATGTGACCTACTCGAGGTGCCGGCAAACACCCACACAATAGCGGCGCGCATGAACACAGTTTCGACTCCAATGGCATCTCAAACCCGAGTGGTCTCGATATAGCGAAAAAATCGGGTATACCTGTACCTTGGTCTCGGGGTCAGTGGTGGGTGGGCACAAATCGGATTCTCACTCACATTAGCCGATATCAGGAATAGGAGGGTCGAACTCATTACCGATAAATCACTGATACTAGATCCCCGCAGACTCCAGACTCATATGTTTATAGGCCCCGCACCACGAGGCTGAGATAAGATTGAGTTGCGGCTATTATGCGGAGAAGCAGATCGCTCCAATCTTCCTCGTAATTTGATTGACAGGAGCAATGGATGGTTCGAGTGACAAAACGGAAGCACGACTGCCCAGCTGTTCGCTTTACGTGTCCGCGGGACTTATACATTGGTGAGAAGACTGAACACGCCATTGCAGGAATGCCATTCATGTCTAGCGGACGTAAGAACTGTCAGAGATTTGAGGGTGGGCAGCGGCGAGCGGAGGTGTGACTTGAACCGTGAGGACATTTGGTTAGGCTGTCTTCGACCTTGTAACCGACGCGGAGTATGCCGACCAGAATACGACAACCTCCGACAGGGTTGCAAGAACGATTCAGGGGCCCAACCAAAAGTTCATAATTGCTTCGACACCCCGGTTACGAGCGGCCTGACACGTACTGCTTTGCGACAGAGGGGACGTAATGCTTGAAACGATCAGCACTGGGACAGGGGACCTGGTTGGTTGGAGCAGCCGTAGGATTGCTCGGACGGAGTCAGGGTAAGGAAGAGCAATGTCAGGACCAGTTGCGGAAGAAATTTGCAATGAAGAGTAGTCATTCCTGTAGTGCATTAGTAGTGTGTGCAAAGTATGTACTCTATCAGCCTAAGCCTGCTGGCCGCTCCACCATCAACGGTTCAGTAGGGTTAACGACGTCAAATGTCAACCTGATCCTCTTGGTCATTTTGGCTTGGAGAAGAATTGATTTGGCGCTCTTCTGAACAGACCTGACAATGGTCGTCGCGACCTCCACCAAGTCAGTCAAGAGAGTGAACAGCTCGAGGCAACATGCAAACTCGTACTTTTGCACCAAAACGCCGACGATCTCTGTGTTGCTGGAAGCCAGCGGGAGCGAGACGAACTAAAATCGATGGGCTATTCATCTAAAACTTTCACGGAAGAAGAGGCCAAATTGAGGGCCTAAATGGCGCTGGACTCAACTTGAGGGCCAGGGGTCGATGTTCGCCGCTTTTGTAGTCAACCTGAAACAGCGCGGTAACTTTGGGTACGGTGTGAGCACGGGTTGACTGTGCGCGACGAGCCTGCGTTTTGAATCCAATAGCATCATCATCATCTCGTTCCATACCCATGTGGTTCCGGTGCTCGTGCAAGTCAATAATCGGAAAATAATAAGAGCCTTCACGGGAACGGTCGTTAGTATCGTACTAAGTTAGACCAAGAAATAACTTACCAAGGATCCGACACAGGTGGATTACTTCATCTGAGACACAACTTGAAGCCTCTAGTCACTAAATAGGCTTAGTAAGATGATCATCCCTGAGATCTGAGACACACGCTCCCGCAAAATGATTTGGTCTCCAGTCAGAATGGACCACCTCCCTTTCTTCCCAATTCTTATTACCGTTTCTTCGCATTGTACACAACATGGGAGCTTCGTGGTCCCTCATAAACGAGAGTATCTTACCCGGTCGTCCTGCGTTCAAAGCTGCGGACATACCGGACATGACAGGCAAAGTCGTCCTCGTCACTGGTGGCACGGCCGGTATCGGAAAGGAGACTGCTAGAGTGAGTGTCGCCTGAGCCTTCTCTCAACACATCTGGGTCGCGTCTCTCTAACTAGTTTTCTTTTAGGTATTGCTAACCAAGAACGCCAAAGTTTGGATCACCTCCCGTGATCAATCCAAAGGCGAGGCAACCCTCAAAGAACTTAAGAACGTCACCGGAAAAGATGCCAACCTCATTATCGTGAACCTCGCAAACCTCAAGAGCATCAAAGGAGCGGCAGAAGAATTCAATTCGTAAAGACTTCGTATCCCTTTGATTGTTGTC
>JBBPJQ010001285.1:0-11584 GCA_038088795.1 Boletus rex-veris
GTCCTGCAGGACAGGTCAGTTGGCAAATTGATAGGTAGGTCACGAAACCCACAGTAAGACCACTGTCCGGCGACGTCCTTGGTCCAAGTTGTGGCAATTTGCTCGTGGGCCCTTTCCAATTCTCATCCAGACCACTAGACGTCTCCAATCCAGGCCGTGATCGTCCTTCTCTGGTTCCTGATCTGCTGGTTATAACTCTTAGACCGAGAAAGTGATTTGTTGAAGGATGTCGCGAAGGATATGATGACCCTGGTTTATACCTATAGGTCCCATGTCTGGACACAGACAGAAGGAATCCGGACATCGTGAAGTACCTGGGGGAGACTACCAGAACGTATTAGTTGACCTGTAATTAGTGTAGCCATACAGAAATTTTACCTGGAGCGCGTTTAAGCAGATTGATTGGTCTACGTGAGGTCGCGGTGTTTTGTTCCATTCACCGAGGACAGTGGCGCATGGAGCAATTGTCATTTAATAGTGTGTCATGCCACGTCAACGGACACAACTTGTCCATTCGCTCGACTTGATGCTGTGGTAGTGCGTCATCGAACGGACTGTGACACAGCGTCCTCCCCGGAGACGAGCCTTCTCAGAGAAGGTACAGTATGTGGTAAAGCCTCAAGCACTCCGAGCTCAGGGTCAGGCGTGTTTGACACCGCGCAGCGCCCACTGAATGCAACACCTCCGAGTTGTAGTTTTTTTCCGCCGCACGACTCACGCCTTACCTAATACCGTCTTTATCAGTGCGTTTTCTTCCAGTATGAATGGAGTGACTCCGTTGGCTGAGATTCACCCGAAATCCCGGTCGCTTGCCGCACTCGCCACAGCGCAAGTCGCGTATAGTCGAATGCGGCATGCGCTGTATTATCGGGAACAATACAAGAATGATCACCTCGGGCCTAAAATAGCGAGATGATCACTCGTGCTGCTACCCGTGCAAGATCGTTCCAGTGAGTATTCATCTCGTCTCGGATGATGACGATAGAAAAACGTGCGGCTGTCACAGGGTCGGCGCAAGTTCGTTGATCTAGGATGGATGCATTCATCTGACAAGGACCAGATGATCGAGTCAGCGTTCGGAAGTTGGCTAAACAAGGGACATTCATCAAGTACTATCGTGCAGTTACTGGCCGAGGATACGAAGCGCAACGGGATTCTGGCGGTTTGATCGCACCCAGAATTGTAACGAACTGAACATGCACCACCCCGTGCTTCATGCATGCCGATTCACGTGCGTGGCTGTTGGGGCGACGCTGAACTGGACGAGTGGCAACCCTTAGGCGAGACGCTTGTGTAAATCCGTGTATTATCCAGTCCCATCCAGTCGTAATTTTACAATTCCCATCCGAAGACCAAAACACATTAATCATACAGTAGACAGAAGCAAGTCACGAAAATGGTCTTGCATATGTCTCTCGAGATCCTATAGGCCGTCATAAGCGACCCATTGCGCGAATTCACAACGTCGAGCGAGGCGCACCTCTTTGGTATCAAAGATCTGCTGGCATTGGTCCCTCCACTGTGGACGCCACATGCAAGGAAACAGGCTAGGTTCGTCAAAGGTGGACTGGGGCGTCGGATCCGGTAGAGCCTCCACATCATTTGGGTCCATATCTTCGGGATCATCGACGATAGGTAGAGCGGGCGCAGAGAGTGGCGTTTCCTGGGTGCTAGTACCATTGTCGGCCTTCTTTATCAGCTTTGATAATTTGGACCTCAGGGACGCTCTCTCCTTCTTGAGCAAAAGGATCTGGTAGAATAGTCTGTTTCTCTGAAAAACAGTCCGTTGTTGGGCCTTGCCAAGTTTCCGAACGTCGGCCTCAAGAGATTTGTTTTCTGCGTGGAGACGGTCACTAAGCTCTCTGAGCTCTGGTACTTGTGCAGCCCGCAGGCGAAGTTCATCATTGGTCCGTCTGTCCTTTTCTTGCAGGAGCTCCGTCAGCCCTTTCCAACGGTCTACGTCAGCTTGCAGAGCTTTGACTCGGCCCTTGAAGATTCTAGTGAGTATACCTGATACAAGCCACCTAGCCGAGAAAAAATACATACCTCAAAGAGTGCCTTTATCGCTGCGACACCCTCCTGCGCCTGCCCCTCAGCTATCTCCACTCTCTTTTCAAGCTCCACGTTCTCTTCGCGAACAGAACCCACGAACCCGGATGCCTGCGCGTATTGTTCACGGAAGAACTCACTATCCTTCTCAGCAGAAACCTTGGCAACTCTCATCGACTCCACGGAGGTCTCGAGTTCTTCGACAGAACGTAACAACCGAGCCTTTTCCTCGGCCCACGAGGTGCTTTCTACTTCCCACTTTAACCGGTTCTGGTCATGCTCCCCGCGGACTTTGGTGACTTCGGCCAGATCTTCCGATCGTTGAGCCATGTCGTTTAACATAGCATCACGCTCCTTGATCCAAGCGACACGCTCGGCCTCCAATTCCGACAACTTGACCCTGGCTTCTTCAACGCGCACTGCTGCGTCAGATAACTCAGCCAAGCGCGCCGTGAGATAGGTCTTTTCCTCCGACATCGCCTTGCGCTGTGCCTCCCACATAGAGAAATCGTTCTCCCACTTGGCTCGTTCTTGGGCCCACTGAGCACGCTCCACCTCCCAAGCGGCGCGGACAGGGCCAGTGGGTTCCGAGGATTGTTGGAGTTCAGCGTGTTCTACCTTCAATTTTTCTAGGTGTTTACACTCATCAGCCAACTCGCACTGGAGGCGCTGAATTTCTTCTGACTTGAGATTGAGTAAAGACAAGGCTTCACCGAGCCTCCGCCTTGGCGAGTCAGTCTAAACCAGTATGGCGACGTGAATGTGGATCCAAGCAGAGTAGTGCCTAACATACCAAATTCTCGGGGATTGAACGAGGCGGAGAGCTAGATGGTGGATTGGTCTGCAATGGTTCGATGTCCGCGTCTTCGTGTCGTTGTTCTTGACTCGCCTGGACAATAACACTAGCCTGGTTGAGGTCTGTTGAGGGCTGTTCGACGTGACTGACGTTCTCAATCTGTCCGCCAAACGGAGAATTCTAAATGACATGTCAATCACGCTGAATAATGGTTTCACTGGGCGTGATTCACCTTGGAGGACCCAGGGGGTAACATTTGCGCATCCACGCCGTTCACGACCTTATATTCATTCGCGGGAGGCGGTGGGTAAATGCTCATCGCCTCTTGCGTATTTTCCTCTTCTTCTTGGCGAAGCTCGATCCGCAAACGTTCTCTCTTTTCTTCGCTCAGTGGCTTCGTCTCGCTGTGCTCCGGCGTATCCAAAGTCATACTATTCGCGCATCCACTCAAATCCACCACGTCCTCCAATCGCATTTCTAGAGTGTTGTCGGTCCCATTAGTGAATGGAAGAGGCGTTCGCTTTGACGTAGAAGCAAACGTCCCATTGACAATCTCGTCGACAGTCTTTGATCGTTTTACCTTCTTGTTCTTGTGCCACTCTGTTTCTCGCATACGTTGAGCTTCATCGAAGAGCTCTTTCCCCCTCTTCTTCAGTTGTGAATCGGTTATCTTCCTTTGCGTTCGTCTTTTCTCGTGTTCGTCATCCCCCTCCCCTTCGGACAGACTGATCTGGAGTTGATCGTCTTCAACCGCTCTCTGTTTTCCTTTGTCTGGACGCCCCGGAGACGTGAAGCTCTCGATCGAGCTAGGAGGTGCTTCATCAGCGACACGCGAGCGTACATGAGCCGTCGAAAAGGATGTACTGAAGGCAATCTTGAATGTCGGCTTTTTTGACGGATGATTCGTAGGAGGCGGAAGCTTCTGGGGCGGAAGGAGATCCTGAGGCGAAGTAGACGATGATGGAGCAGAGGCGGCGATGACAGCGATAGTAGGGAGATCAAGTGGTTTATGCGGGGATTTGTCGCGCGCTAGTGGTGCGCGAGGCGGCGGCGGTCGTGGAGGCTCGAGGAATGGCTGTGATTGGCTTTGAGAATTTCCCGATGATTCAGTCTCGGGAACAATGAGCCCGTTAGGTGTGCTCAGTTTTGAAGGTTCTGGCTTCGATTTTGACGGGGGTGAACTAAGGGGAGGGGGGGATTCGAAGGCGTCATGAGCGTCGTAAGTGTCATTGTCATTGAAGTAAGCATCATCTGGCACATGCTCGGAGACATGAGGTGGAGAAGGAGCTGCGTTGGGCTGCGGTAGATCCGTCATCATTCGATCAAAAAGCTCAAGACGTGTCTTGGCTCCAGGTGAAAGATCAGGACTGCGCAGACATGCGCTCGGGAGGATCTGGGGTATAGAGATATGCCGGGGAGGTGAGATATGGTTATCGCTCGTATTCCGCCGTAGTAGCTGGGGATCGCCAAAAGATAAGACCTCATGGCCAGATTCTTCTGCCGTAACACATCCATCAGCAGGATCATCCTCCCGGTGTTTAGTACGTGAAGATCCAGGCTTGCTGGATGGCCCGGACTTTTTCGACATCTCCCGGCGCTTTACACCTCGGGGAGGTCCGACTTTAACAGAGTGAACTGCTGGCTCCACCTGCATCTCGGATAGATCGTCATTCTGTTTCGAGGGCGAGTTGCGCTTTGCCATGGACTTTGTCTTGGATCTAGGAGGACGAAGTTCCTCGTCCTCGTCTTCCGACTCACACGATAGGACGATGGTTTTGGTGACACGGCCCTTGCGTTGAGGAACGACCTTGGTCTCCGTCTTGGACTTAGGCACGCGTACGTCAGACGCTTTCGACGTGACAGCGGTGCCTTTTAAACGCGCATCCGAGCGACGCTCAGACTTGGCCTTGGCTTTCGGAGGTGAACTATCCTCTCCATCTGGGCTCTCCAACAAAGCGTCATTGCTCTTCGACGGCACCTTGTTCTGCAGCGCGATTTTTGCGTGGGGTTTAGGTATCACCAGACCATCTCCCTCGTCCGAAGAAATCGGCGGTAACAGTACCTCCACCATCGTCGTTCTCCGCTTCTTGCGTGGTCTGGACAACTCGTTTTGTTCATCGGCCTGCACTGCGCCGCTCGACGTAGTTGCAAGGGTCTCCGACTGGTGTTTGCGCTTGGCAGTCGTCGGCTTGGGTGGTGGGGAAACGTTCTGTTTCAGCGAGTCCAAGCGCGAAGACGTTGCGTTGGACGTCGAACGACGCGTCTTCACCCCCGACGTCGAAGAACCCGCACGCTTGGACGCGCCAGACGTTCGTGACGCCGTACTCGTCTTGCTCCCTACATCCCCCCGCACGTGAAAAAGCCCGTAATCAGCACTCGATGCTCCGCGAGAATTTCAAACCGCACTCGACGGTTCAGACGTCAAGATAGGACACACCTCGTTTCCGTCCCGCCCGGAGTCTCTTCTTTGCCTTCCAGTCGTGCACCAAGTCGTCGGTGCAGTCGTGTTTCGGGACCCAAGACTGTGCCCACGGCTTCCCCGTGTCTGGGTCGATCCCAACCCATTTGACTCTGTATTTATTGCCACGCTCCGCGGTGATCTCCTCGACTTGCCATAGCACGTCTTCATCGCCAGACTGGGCCACAAATTGAGTTTCGCCTTCCGACCTGATGTTGTTGGAATCGGATTCGTTATCAGAGGACATACTTGCCAAGAGACGTGGTCCGCCCAGTGGTATCCAGGAAAGATGTAGCAGTGGGAATGCTCCGTTATAACGATGGACAGTAGTAGTCTCAGTGAACCGCGTTGACTTACATAATCCACTACACAAACCCCTCTTTAGGTGTAGTAACATCACGATACGGAATATGCCAAATGCGAATGTAGGTAGTCGACTAGGAATCTGAACGAACGTAGTGTAGCGAACGAGTGGATGCGAGTTTCGATATTACGTGTACTCTAGTGGAAGGGAGAATGCGTGATAAATGCAAAACAGTCCTTGTACTGGTTTTCAGGATATACTACCTCATGTGAAGGCATGGATCTTTAGTTGGGGACCAACGCCTGCGTTCTCCAATGAAGTAAGGGAGGCATGCTCACAGGACATCGGCTTATGTGCCAAGCTCATCCATAGAGTTAACAGTCTCCTCGTCCTCTTCGGGTTCGTCCGATCGAGCGGATCTCTCCTTCTGATACTCATGGCCAACGAAATTCATGACGCTGTATGGCAAGGTGAATCAGTCTTACTCCAACACACTACCGTAATGCACTCACTAGATAGTGCCATCCGCACAGCCTACGACAACTTCTTCATGGCTCAGTTGCATCGACATTGGGTTCTTCTCAGGTGTCGCAAGACCCGTGAATTTGCTTGGTAGAGTACCCAATAGTCCCTTTATCGACACCTTCGCGGAATCTCCGCTGACGTGAGCGAGCGCTGCCCATGCTCCAGAAAGGGGTATGATATTTGTATCAATATCCACGCCCGGCTCTGGGCTCGAAAACGAACGATTGTGGTCCAATGTGAGTGTGTCATCGTTACTGGCACCCTGCGCATCATCTTTTTCGTGGGGCTCGAACTCGGGGTTGACGTTTTCCTTGTTCTCATGGGTTGACATCAATACCTATGTAGAAATGAGAAAATCGATCGATACTAATAGGTTATACACCACTCACCCTTCGGTCAGCTCCAGTTCTAGAACTGAACCTGGTTGCAGTGACTACTCTCCTCTTCCTTGGATCGACAGCGCCAACAGCTACGTCTGGTGTCCCCACCACCGCAACGAGTTTCGGCGGAGCTGTCAAGATGGCCGCACGTCCATACCTAATAGCAAAGCCCTCGGCGCCAACAGCTCCACTACCCATCGGGGACAACAGTGTCCCCGAGCGGGGCGAGGGAGAGAGGAGCGAAGATAGAGGTGTACCAGGTGTGGCAAGAGAAAGACGGCCCTTCGGAGCACTCGTAGGGTGACTGGAAAATCCCAGAGTCGACTGTCGACGCTGGGGAGTTGCGAGTGATGATGTCGACCTCGAAAGTGATGGAAGCGCACGAGGGCGCAGGTCAGTGATACTGCGTGCAAGAATGGATGGCGGTGTCGGGGAGGACAGTCTCGCACTACTGCTGGTAGGTGACGTTATGCTGCCTTCAGTTGGAGAAGGCTTCTCCTCGTCTTCGGTCCATTGTAAGTGGAGGATGACAGATTTCGTGGCGCACTGGGAAGACAATTTGAGAGGGAGAAGGTACGAATCCAGATGAGTACCCACCGTCATTTGTGTACCTTTGGCTGCAAACCATTGAAGCATATTGTTCGGCGCTGCACCAACATTGAGCAACCGCGCATTCAGAACAGGATCATCCCCTCCCAACTCAGACAGTTTGAACTGAGAGATCATCTCTCTTTGTTCTACGATTTATACATCAGCCGCGTTTGGTGAGGGATGTCAAAAGAAAACCCAACTGATCGAGAACAGTCTAACAATACCATCGATAGTCACGCTGACTACTCTCTCTCCTTCATCCGCAGATCCAACAATTTGCACACCGATGTTGACGGTCGTTTGCTGTCCAAACCGCACGATCTTTGTTCCCGCCCGCCAATCCCAGCAAACCAAGGCCTTATCTGCTCCGGCGCTGACAAGGTTACGGGAAGAGAGAGCAACAGCACGGATGCCATTCAGGTGACCGGCTAGCTGTTGCAGAGGGGTGAAAGTGATAGAGGAGTACAAATGTACGCGTCTTTGATGACGCTCTCAGTACCTGCTCGTCATAAGAAGGCATACAACCTACCCAACGTCATGGAAACCAACGACAAACACCTCTGCGTGCAAGGATGAGTAAAGGCATGGGGGGCCTTAAAAGCGTAAACCATACCTTCCTCTGCCAAGAAATCCACACAACTGACAGGTTTCTTCACTTGCAGGCATTTCTTCATCTCGCCAGTTTCTATGTCCCAGAAGCGAATGGTTTCATCATAGGATCCCGAGATGAGTCGCTTGCCTGAAAACATGACACGTGGGATGAAACAGATACTACACTCCTGACGAGAATGACACACACCCCTCAAGAGCAACGTCGTGCAAAAGTTGGTATGCCCATTCAAAAACCTGATGCTCTGCGGTAAGGCGTTCGCGAAATTGGACTCGCGATGGTGCAACGAGCGATACAGCGAGAACCTGATGCGACAGGTATATAGTTAGAGATATCGGCAGGTGGACATTATACCCTCAGCAAGTGCCGAGAGAATGAGGGGTGAATGTACATACCATCCTTCAGGTGTATCAGGTGCTCTGACGGGCACTGGATCGTTTGCCGTCAACCGTAGACAGTGCCAACGCCATAACGCAGGATGTCTAGTCGCTGCGAACCATTTCTTCGACACCTAGGCACGACATTCGCGTCAGCTTTTGGATGCGACGCCGCCAAAGAACATAACAGTTCGGCCCAACAGAGATCACTGTCAAAGTCTAAGATCACCACTCACCAAGCCAACCTTGACGACCTCCTCAACACTCAATTCCCTAAGAATTCGTAGCGCCAACTCCGGTACCAGCGTACCAACAATGTCAAACGTTGACCTGAGATATTTCTGCAAGAGGAGAATCTGCAAGGGGATATCTCCCGGTAATAGGGCTGCAGAATAAGTCGTCAGTATGGGATGTTGGGGGATTTGTTGGGACGAGATTTACTCACAATCCAAGATTAAACCAATTCTGTGGGGACACCAAGTTCAGCGGTCAGTGCGGCGATACACAATAGAGGAATCAAGGCAAAACATCCATGGGATCTTTGGCTCGTGGCCAAAGCCCAGAAACGTGCATGTATGCGCCATGAGAGACGCAAGATATGTAAGAAGGTACTCACAGCTTCATCCTCGCTCCCCTCTTCAATCCTCTAATCGCCCTTTTCACTTCCTTCTCGTCGAACCCACCCTTCCTATCACCTCTCAAGGCGCTCGCTAATCCCACTCCTTCTTCTACTTCTTCATCCAGATGTTCTGCGTACCCACTCCAGTATCCCTTTGCTTTTCGGCCTCCACATACGCAAATCTCGCCGCCAACGACAGGTACCTGAAATTGATTGTTCGATTGTATTTGCCCCTTGAGGATAGATAATTCAGCTTGAAGCGCATACGCCTGGGCTGCGCTGCTGGCTTGTGCACGCTCAAGAAGGCGTTTGTAGGATGTGAGGCGCGTGAGATGGATCCTCCGAAGATCGTGCATGGTCCCTTCGAACTATTTCGGAAGTAATGAGCGAACAGGTACAAAACAGTGAATATTAGATATCGGTGAACCAAAGCATGGGTTAAACAAGAAAAGACGGCGCTGATCGCAACGTCACACGACACGAGGAATAGGGTCAATGCAGGGGAACTGAACTCGAGCTTACATCTTCGTCCCCGGTGTCCTCGCCAACATCGGTTATCATTTCAAGCGTAACATCATCCGCGTCGCGATCGTCCCAAGGATACGCATTTACCAAAGTCGAATCGCCATTCACCTGGCTAAGCGGACCGGATCCGTTAGCGACACTCGCAGCATGGCCGTTCGCACTCATGGTCCGCGCTAGCAACGACTCAGATAAGAGAGCCACGGTCTCTTGTCTACCTCCGACGACAGAAGCAACGGGGCCATTGCGCTGTCCCTTCTCCACAGAAAGCAGCTGGGACTTTGAAGGTGTCAACTGCGCTTGAGGTGACCTCTCCTGAGTTTTGACGATTTTCGGTGACTTGGCAGGGGTAGATTGTCCTGGGGATTTCCCTGGCGTTCCGTGTGCAGGAGACTTGCCTGGTGTTGTCTGTGCCGAGGACTTTGCAGGGGTGCCTGGGGCGTTCTTCCGCGCGGGCGTAGCCTGCTTAGTATTGAAGGGAGCGCCGCTGGCAACGCCAGTGCTCATAGCGCGGACGCGGGAAGGATTGTTCTCCCCTCCCATCGAGCGTGACTTGTGCATTCTTATAGCGGAAGTTAAGGAAGTAAGGTCAACGGGAGGAGAATGCGCGGAAAGACCGGTCGAGAGAAAATTTGAGTAGGACTGAGAATTGGATCCGGGCACGTGTGTTGGTGCATTCCGTGAAGAAGTGGGGGCTTCCGACATAACCCTCGTACGCGAAGGCGTGGCCTGCACGCCCCCCGGTCTTTGACTCATTGACACAGAGGACAGGGAGCGCGGAAACGCACTTGGAGGTCCGATCAAGGATTCAGAGGTGCGGCGACCCTTGACAGGCGAGGGCGATGTAGGGTCGGCCCGCTTCCTCGCAGGGACTGGAAGGCGGTGGCTTGACTGCGACGCCGCGCTTGACAAGGATGCACTCGTCCGCTTCGAGGCGGCGGGCGGCGGGACAGGCGTCGCGTTTGGTGAGCGAGCATTACCCGTCGCAGAAACCGTAGAAGTGGTGAGTGTTGTCGACGTGGGTGATGACGACGGCTTCACGGTCGTGCATCCGCTGATGTTGCTCGCGTTGGACATTGCCCGCGGTTTTGCGACGCTCAGCGAAGAGCGCGTAGATGTTGAACGTGGGATTGAGAGCCGGGTGCGTGCGGAAGTTTCAGAGGGCACAGGCATGAATGGCGCCGGTCAACAGCAGGGTTTGATGCAGATGGGTATCTTTGGGGGTATCTAGTGATGAGTTCGTCGCTGTCACGAACGGCGGCGAGCGTAGGAACGACAGGACCCTGCACTGCATTCCCACACACGGTGACGCGACTCTCCGCTGGCGAGCACCCATTTCATTCTGGCAGTACATTGAGCTTAGTGAGCTGGTACTACGACGGCGGCTCATCTCCCCTTCTACTTAAAATACGTGTACAGTACTTGTTGGGAGGAAGTGTGGCTTTCCGCAACTCCACCAACCTCTTTGAGTTTCTTCATTTCGCGTAATGAAGCCATGACAACAGCATCCTACATAGTACTTATGTGAACAGTCAATCAAGTCCTGAGGCAGCTTCCTCAAGTTTGAAACATTCATTCCTCGGGACGTGCTTGGCCAGCATCAGGGCAGCGTACGTTCATCACATGCAATAAATTTTCTTGGTATGACGTTATGAGTCTTTATATGGCCCGCTAAGATGTTGTGAACTCAGTGAACTCAGCTCTGTAAGGCATCTACAGGTAAGAGGCTGCTACTGATGACTTGGACTCCACGTCGCGCGTTGTCGTGTGCATGTAAATTCACCTACAAACATACTTTATGACCGCGGTTTATGACGTTACTCTTGTTCAGGCGGCCCGTTGCTTTGGTTGATCAATTATGGGCACCACGCGTCGACTGGGCCTTATATCCAGCGCCAGCAAGTTCAAACTCAAGTTCGGCAATAGTAATAATAAAATTAGAGTGTTTCACAACCAAGCGACCTTGACATAGTACACACCGTACTGTATGTACACGGGTTTCTGGAAGAACTCGTCAGACCCAACGGTCCCAGGAGTTACGTTGCAAGGAATATGCTTACAGTGCGATCATCTCCACATCTGCATCTGGATGACGTCTATCCAAAGACTCCCCGTCAAGCAAGTCCAAACCTTGCTGGTCCACATCCGACCATTCATCTTCATCCACGTCCCCGTCGGAATCGACGACATCGATCCCCCAGAGACGTAAAGTGTCGCGAGTCGAGGGAGCAAAATATCACCATGCCCGGGTAACGTACATGGTGTGGAAATGATATCGAGGAAGACAGGATCGAAGTAACGCACTGAAAGGTTGAGCGACCTAAGGTTCTAAAGCTCGCCGTAGAGCGTCTCG
>JBBPJQ010001286.1:0-11567 GCA_038088795.1 Boletus rex-veris
GCATGGTGATCGGGGTCCGACAGGTTCAAGTCGTCAAGGCGAGTCTGCCTCGCGCCTTTGCAAGTGTGACTTGATGCAACCCTTCGCGGCAATATCCCTCCTTTTCGCAGTGCTGGTCGCCGCGCACGGTGACCACGACAATAATGCCGGCGAGAACGCGAAGCTCGCTGGCGCCGACTACGCCATCCGTCATGTACGTCCTCATTCCGATTTCGGACCCGCGCTTCCTTCTGACGTCGTCATCTCCCCGCCCAGATGGCTTCTGAACACCACATGTGTGTATCCCATCTCCATTTTTCTTTTCTGAATGGTGCTCAAAGTACATGTTTGGACTCGCAGTGATTCGTTCGACCTCGACAGCTTCTTCCAGCTGCACGACCTGAACCAGTGAGACCGTCCACGCGAGCCTGTTTCGTGTATGCGTCCGCTGATGCTTGTTCCGCCCACAGAGATGGGATATGGGACCGCGAAGAAATAGAGGCCATTTACGGTGTTCACCACGTTTATTCTCAAAAGAAATCCAAGGTAAACCCTTGCTCGATCCACCTATCCATCCCTCACACCCTCCAGGACGAGGTTGAACACCATAAAAAGGCAGACCATGTCGTCGATACCATCCTAAAGCTCATGGACAAGAATGGAGACGGACAGGTGACGCCCGAAGAGTTCAAGGCGACTGGATTCAGCGGCCTTCCTTCCTTTGATGACATTGGTGCCGAGGGGCATCACTATGACGTCGAGAGCGGTGCGTCTGTCTGAAATCATATCAATGCGCGTCGGAAACGGCTCACGGCGTGGTTCTGTAACAGAATTCTTCCTCCACCACGAAGGTATGTCTATCCACGCATCGGCGTGCGCAGACCGCGAATTGACGCTTGTCATTTACATCACAGAGGCGTACCATTCAACGCTTGAAACGCAAACAGACGAAGCGTACAACCACCCCGAAGACATTGAGCATTTCGCCCATCATGAAAAGATTGAACTTTTAGAGGCGGAACGCGAGGCCAGGTACCAAGGTATCACCGTCGAGGAGGCATTGCGTGCACACGACCACGACACGCCTCCAAAGGCAGAGTCGGCACCCAGACCCAAGATAACGAGAGGCGCGCCAAAGCAAGATCCTGCCGACAAGTACAAGAATATCGCAAAGGAGAAGGAGAACCAGTCCGAGTGGGGTACGGGCGAACAAGGCTACAAGCAGCCCAAGTCGCCAGTCGAGAAGATGAGGTCAGTATTGCTGTCTCGGCGGGACCACGTGTACTCAGTGCTGTTTCGCAGGAAAAATCTGCCATACAAGGTACGAGAATACAGTCTGGCTGTGCGGACGTAGATGGACCGCTAATATGTAGGCACGTATGCAGTACAAATTCCGGCGTAGTTGGGGGGACTTTTGATCGTGATACTCACCCGTCGATATTTATTGCGCTTGCCCTTCCATATCATACTCTGAAATGGTGCACATGTCTATACCCTCACCGTCGCCTCTATGCTTGCATTCTCGGCTAGTCTGTTTTGCGTCATTGAATGAAGAATTACATTCCTATGCAAGCAAACAGAAAAAGAACACAAAAGGGGTAACAAAACTTTATATCAACAACCTCAAAGACTATCGATTCATCGGCCATCAAACATATCCTCCAACAACCCTTGTTCTACAGCCTCCCAGTCGATATTTCCCCCACTGGCATACACGCTCTCGTACGTCGAGATGCTCACATGCGAGAAAAATGCTCTCAGGTCGCGCACAGAGTCGATCTGTCGCAGCGCGCTCAACATGGGCCGTCGCATCGCGTGTGGCCCTGCGATCGACGGGAAGCTGACGGAAGCAGATGAGGACGGGAACACGACCTGACCATTCTTTGATCGCGAGCGCTCCTGCAAAGCAACACGACAGAGTAGGGTCAATCGATGAGTCAGCGCCGACCAACGTTGCAGAGGAGACTTACCCGAGTGTCCGGGACGGGAAGGCTGCCGACGATTTCTGCGAGTTGGTCAAACATGGCTTCGGGATTCCAGTCGTCTGGGCGAAACACGGCGTCCACCGTGTCGGTGACGAACATCCATTGATGCCTAGGATGGCCGTCAACGGATTCAAGTCGGCTGAACAAAAAAAGTGAACAAGGCATACATTTGGAACTCGGGGGTCTGGAGAGTAAGGAGTAAATCCAGGCACTTGCTCGCAGAGAGAATAAGAGGGAGATCCTCGGATTCGTCGGCCGGCACGGACACAATGGTTTGTTCGAAAATCCGATACTGTTGGATTTGGTGAATGTCCATTTCAATGCATCAAGTAGACCACTTGCCAGTTCGGTCAAGATAACCGGCCAGAAACTGGTTAGGTTGTGCGGCGAGAGACGGCAGAGCAACACACGGATGCACAGGAACACCTCGCTCTGTACTATGGGCGAAGGTACGTTGCGCAAAGTGTCAACCAATTTCTCCTGTACGCTAGGTAAGTGAATCAAGAAATGATTCTTCTCCCCGACGAACAGGACAAGTGACAGCCGTCGTAAATTGAGAGACCGGACCAACATCTCGTTCTCCCTGTTGACGAAGATGTTGGTAGATGGCGCAGTAGCAATACGACCTAGAAGGGCTTAGCAACCATGTGCAACCCGTGAAGACATCGAACCCACTTAGCAGCTCGCCAAACGACGTCTTGTCAGAGTCAAACAGGGCTTTGATAATTGGTTTCCACTTGAATACCACCGCAGAATTGGATTGGAAAAACCGACTATCATACAGAATATCGGAGACCGGCGTGCGCCAAACCTTGAGAGCAGGAGGTAGTTTGGTCAGCTCCACTATAATATCAACTACTGTGCTGTCCAAATCTAATGGGCTGAACACGGCTCAGATGTTGTTGACCGGGCCGGGGAGACGACTCACCGTGACTTTGCCTTGAGAGCTGGGTTGAGGATGTAATACACGATATGACTGCAGGCGCTTGCCACTCTGTCGTTATCCACGAGGAATTTCCGCAAGTTAGGAACCGCAGTGGTCGCAACGAAGTCGATGATCTGTTCAGGTATGAGCGCCCCGACTCCAATCATTTGCCAACGTGTGCCCTCACCTGGGACGGCAGCTCGTTTCCCCATGTCGGCTTCGAACTGTCTTGCAGAGACACTGCGCTAGAGTTGGCTTTCTCGTTCGTCCTCAAATCTGTAACTAAGGGGTCGCCTCAACAAATGAAATGTCCCGTCGCCGAACTATTCTCACCTCCGCGAGGTGCTGGTGATGATCTACCATTTATCATAGACTCCTTCGTCGTACGTCGTATCCAACTCGAAGGCTCTGTAGTCCGGCCGACAAAAGTTACGCATGCGTCAAGAAGCTTTCCAAATGTTTCTTGGAGGTCTTTCTTGATTCGCTTGTCATCCATGGCAGTGGTCTGAGTGACTTTATCACCCAGCACGCAGAGACACCTGCGAAGCCTCCGTGAATCGTGCAATCGGTCAACCGGACGTCCTTACCTGAGCGTCAGATAGACTTGCGCGCGGAACTCCCGAATGTTGGAAGCGACATCCTTTGCCAGTTGCATGAACCTTCCCCAAACCTGGAGGGCCAAGGGTCCCTCTAATCGTGATAGATATTGCTCGAGGAACTTGAATAACGTGACATCAGACCTGCAAGCAAGCTCATCAGTTTTCATACAAACTGGTTCTGCTACACGTACACCTCAGGGTTTATATATCTCCGGCTCCTTTCAGAACCGCCTGATGACCGGGCATTTATGCTCTCACATATCATGTGCACAGCGGAGTGAGCACTTGCAATGAGAACATCGACCAGCTCGAATGCGGCACTTTCCACAGGTCTAGAGTCCCTGGACTGAAGGGTGAGATCGCGGTCCCAGCAACTGATTACACCCTCTAGAACCTCTGAAGGGTAAGCCCTGAAGAGGAATTCCAGAACCCTTCTACAACGGCCTCGCGTTCGATTATAGATCATCGATAGCGAATCGTCTTCGGAACGCTTCGAAGCCGGGCTAGTCCAGATGAAATTGACCCATATTGCGAACAGAACGCGAACACCGTCATTGAGCGACCGGAAGCCAGGAGAGCGGACCTGCACGACTAAGATGAGAACCAACCATCCAAGCGAGAGAAACTCACTGCAGACTGGTCTTCCGAAGGCGATGTGGTATCGGCAGTAAAAACATTCGAGACATAACCGAGGATTCCGCTACTTTCTGCAGTCTTCTCTTGTGCTGAAGTGTCGTCGTCCTGATGTGCTACTTCGGAATAGTTGGCCAAACCCAAGATAAGGAGTCGCTCCAGAGTGTTGAGCAGCATGACGAACTCTGCGTCGGTCGCAACACCTGTAATTGCACTCGGGGAACCTGGCTGATTGGCCCGTACCGCATCGTTCAAGAGTGATCGAAGCTGTCGGCCGACACAATCAGCCAAGGGAGGAATCATCACTTGAAGTGCTGGTTGGAATTGTGGAATAGCCATGAGTACGAAGTCAAGCCAATGTTGTTGTACAGGTCGATTGTGAGGCACGGCAATCCCATCGGTCAGCGTGTGTGTTAAAAGGGAGTTTACTGTATACGATTTTTTCCCGGAAGTCTGGGTACCTTCAGAACTACCTTGTTCTTCCGCGTTTGACTGAGCGATGTGAGCGATAGAGACTGAAATTAACGAATGAAGAATCCGGAGGAACTTGTTCTGGAGGTCAAGGCGCTTCAGATGAACGAAGAAGTACAATTTTCCAATGATAATGGGCTCTAGTGACTCGAGAGCAAGGTGATCAACCTCTCCACGGGCGACGATGGCTTGCAAGATATCGATGGATGTCGACTGAATCTGAGTGTTCAGAGGTTCCATTATTGGTGCGTTCTGCTCTTTCGGCTCCGACTGTATAAATCTAGGCAAAGATGAGAAGGTTTTCAATGATAGTTGGAAGGTATAAGCGCATACCGTGACAAGAGTTCGACCAATATTTCCAAAAAACTGGAGTTCGGGTCAAAGAGTGCTGAATGACTGTTGAGTATACCTAAACATCGAAGCGGGGGTGGACAAATACCAGTTTCCATCCTCTGCACCAGTGGCTGGTATTGGATTCGTTTGATTGGAGTGCTTCGGGCAGTTTTTGTAAATCCTTGCCCACCGAATTGGACAATGGAGTGTAGGATCTCTAGGAGGTGGTGGACATAGCGCTGATCGAATTTTTGCTCATAAATGTACCCGCGAATCTCCTTGCCTCTAATCTTTACCACGGCAGGCTTTCGTCGAATCTTGGGATCAAGTAGGTCATAGATAAGTGGTTCCAGTATCCTGTAGGATCTGCATCGGCAACGTCGTCCACAGGGATGGTGCTCGCATGCGTACCGTATGTAAGACCTGAGGCTACATCTCATCCAAGTCTCGCCGACTCTGCGTAACGTAGGACAATCGTTCTTCAGTGATTCCAGAACAATCATCAAGGGAACTTTCAGACGGAAGCCGGGCAAACTATCATCATCTGCATACGACCATAATTCAGCGTCTCCTCTTACTTTTCAAGGCTAATCTCACCCGTTAATCTCCAAAGAACACCGAACGCCTCAAAAGCGTCGTGAACAACACCAGGTTCTGGAGAACTCATGCTTTGAGCAATAATAGACTCAACGAAATGGTGGGTAGTGGATGATTCCAATGTCCACACCAGACTGACGGCACGAACATGGAAAACTGCCCAGTCTTGATGAAGAAACCGAAAGAGCTGCAAATATGGTCAACATTACCCCAAACGATGAGCAGCAGGATATTACCGACCTTCTTCACCATCCGACTGACTACTTGCCTGTGGTCTGCGACCAACTTTGGGACGAATTTAGACGACCGCTGAAGTGCCACGAAAATAGAGATGCAACTGTCCACCAAATTAAAATCGATGTTCTGAAAATGAAGCTCAGCCTACAAGTAGAGCAAGCAGGAAAGGTCTGACCTCAACGTCCAGGCTATCTAGAACGTCGCTAACCCAGGTGGGTGGGCTCCAGGAAATCTCGAGCAAAGCATCAGGTCCTTTTTCAACAAACTCGATAAGTTTTCCAAGTAATGACAGAACGCGATAATAAGATGTCCTCAGAGATAGGCTGACGTCTCGTTGTCGAACCGCGACTTGCGCACAAATCTGGCTGAACGCAAACGAATGCTCGACAACAGAAACCAACGGCGTGACCGAATGGTTACGGGAGACAAGAGTGGGGACATCGAGGCCATAGAAAACCGAGCCAAATGCTAAGAGGCTCGTTGGTTCCTGCGATGGATCTGCAAGCTTTGGACGCTGCCGCAGAGCTTCTGGGGGAAAATGTTGTAATAGTTCATCTTGAAGTATGAAGCACTCTCGCACTACAGGCGAGACAACACGGGATGAGTCCTCCTGGACGTGGACCTAATCCGAATTCTGTATTAGACGGCGAGGGTGAGGGTGAGGTAGTCAAGCTCTCACAAGTAGTTTCTCCATCAAAACGGCGAATATTACAGGTAGGTGTATACATTTCACTTCCTCATCTTGCATGGGGAGAGAACGTAGAAGGAATAGCGTGAGATCGATAGCCTAACAATCACTGTATCAGTGGAAAACGACAATGTACCCCTCTGACATACATCAAGTGGTTGTTCGCTGGAATCGATAGCATTTAATATACTTTTGAGTAACTGCTTCCAAAGTATGCTGGGCTCCGTGGCCTCCAGCAAGGTGCTTGCGGTCATAGTGATCTGCACAGCGTAAACCATCAACAAAAATAGACAATGGACTAGCAAAGTCATACATCTTCTTTCGTCTCTAATTCAGCTGTCATATGCTGGCGAATGGCTTTGAGGGTATCATATATCAAGGATTCAGTAAGCGGTGAACCAATCTCCCACTTGTCAAGCAGGGAGATGAAGATTTTGAACGGGCGTGACTCGGAGTACTCTCCAGAAGGGGTGAACATCTCATCCTAGTGGGACAAGTCAGAGGTGTCCCAACACAGAGCGGAACTCTCACTTTTAGCGTAGAGCTCAAGAGTTGCAATGCATGCTGCCGAAGGTACGCAGACTGTGCCTCATTCTTCTCATCGGGGCCCAGTAACCATGTGTACAGCCGTCGGTTCAGCGACAAGTCGCGTCTCAGAACGACACCAATGGCTGCCTTCATGAGTATGGCGGCATCTTCAGGCTTTGCCCGTTTAATGGCCGCGCTATCCACACGCATTGTCTGTAGTAACATGTCCAGGGCACTCCTGCGGACCAAAAGGTTATCATCTTCCAGTGCAGCCGCAAATGCTCTGATCATCAAGCCGACGTCGCGCCCGACAATTACAGTGATGTCTGAAAGGGTTGTAGCAACAGAAGAACGCTGTACTTATCCATTACTCACCTTCGTCGGCGTGTGGCCGTGGTAGACGTCGCGACAAAAAGTTGAGTGCTGTACCCCGAGCAGATGGCATTGTGATCATGACGAGCCAAAGATTCTGCATGAAGAACACCGGTGATACTGTCCCAGATAATCGATCCAAAAGACCTAACACCTATTCATGATCCAGTCATATAGTACGTGGGGTTATCGGCGGGGGTCATACCTTGTCAAAAAATTCACCCGTCTCCTCCTCGAGACCTGGAAGTAGAGCGAGTATGAACGACTTCATCACAGGCCGCAGATGATGTTGGAGTGGTAGATAATATGTGTCGTAGATGTTAAGGAGGGCGGGCTGGCCGATGTGTAAGTCAGACCCAGAGTACATGAAGGTAGGAACCTCATCGAACCTTCACTGACGTGGACGCATATTCAAAGAATGGAAATAACCCCGAAGACCAGAGCGGAAGGTCGCGTTTCAGGCCCTCGGTCTAGCATCTCCTCGTCAGGATACAGAGCTGTCCACGTGTTAAGGTACTCACTCCAAGAACGGAAAGGATGTGAACATATACATCAAGAGCCCGTTGGTGCACCCCAGTCGGTAGGGCGGGGGTCAAGCACTGGGAGAGCCGTTTGGCTACGATAAGCTTGTGCGGGATCTCCTTGAACTGGAGGTAGGACTGGAACGTCTATACCCAGCAGTGAGCTATCATGGCCGATGATCTGCCTGTACACGCACCTTGA
Organism: Boletus rex-veris; assembly: GCA_038088795.1. Taxonomy (NCBI): domain Eukaryota; kingdom Fungi; phylum Basidiomycota; class Agaricomycetes; order Boletales; family Boletaceae; genus Boletus; species Boletus rex-veris. The sequence goes on from JBBPJQ010001286.1 coordinate 8,071, forward strand.
GCAACTGTTTCAAGAATGCTATACAATCCGCCCACTCATGTACGTTGTCAAATCCGTTCAAGCACTTTTCGACTTGCTGTGTGTACTTTTTGTACTTGGGGTCGGACGAGAACAACCGCTGGGCTGCTGCTGCTTGCGTGTTATTCGTATCCCGCTTAAGCTACCAGGAGAAGGCTTACCCCGTTCGCCAGTTTTGGTGGATGGCTGAGCGGATCCCGTTGCGTGTGACTTGGCATCAGCTTCCTTAACAGCTGCGGTTTTGGTCGACATTATGCCTCGAACAAGGCGGATCACACTGAATCTCCAGCGAAGCCACTGAGGAGGACGACAAGCTGTAACTTGCGCCGTTTGCACGAGTTACTTTGCTGCGAGCTTCCTCGGCTCGAATTGGCAATCGTCACGCATGACAACCATGTCACGTTATTACACCCGAGTCGAGTCGAATCTGAACAAGCCATCATCCCGGACCCAACCCAGCCCCTTCACGCCGTTCCACCACTCCTTTGCCCCCATCATCGCCCTGTCCTGCGTCTGTAGCCTCTCTACACTCAGCCATGTACCCTCTGCACACCTCACAACCAATGATCTCGTCTTGGGTGAATAATAGGCTGTCCCTGGACATTCGCCAGTTTCGGAAGGCGCAAATTCGGCGGGTATCGCTTGCAACCCCGCGATCGCCACTGCTCGCCCGTCGGGGAGACCTGCCGCCACCGTGAGACTACGCTGATGACCGATCGCACGCTCCAGTCGGGTGATCACATGGGCGGTCTGAGATGCGAAGTGAATCGCCGAGTCGCTGGCAGTGATGAGAGGGGCATGGACCGTGGTTGACATCACTGCCTCCTGAGGTCTGCTTTGAGCCTACATGGACAGGTTAACATCACAGCATGAACCCAGTAAACCAAGACCTCACTCTTCCTGAAAGCATGTCACGTAGGACTCTGACCAGAAGCTTTCCACCTGATGCAGCAAGAACCTCCTGCATGTGGAGGAAATGGGCACCTTCGGGTATGTGCTGTCAAGGTACACTGTGGTGTCATCAACTAAGCCGACGGACATGAACCACTCACAATCCGCTCAACAGCCCAGATATCACCTGCGTCCACTAGCATGCCTGCCCTTCGACGGACTTCGCCCATCTCAATTACACATACACCCGTTTCTCGTTCACCAGCCATCAACGCATGCTGGATTGGCGCTGGTCCACGGTATGCCGGAAGCAGACTCGGGTGGACGTTCAACCGTTGGGTATTGGGGAAAAGGCGAAGGATAGACACAGGGAGGATACGGCCAAACGAGGCCGTAATGAGAAGGTGCGACGCGTTTTGGAAGCCTGGACTATCAGGGTGCGGTGTAAAAGGAGGTGGAGGCTGTTACAGTAAACGAAAACCATTTTGCATGCGTACCCAGTGCACAGAAACAACAAACGTACAAGCCATTTTCTGAACGCAGCCCTATCCTCCGGCATTGTATGCACTGGCACGTTCAGCGTTTCCCCGACCGTCTTGAGGGGTGCTGCGACCGGTAAGACACAAGAGTGCGGAGCAGTATGGAAAGCCGAACCTACATATGTCCAATCGCGAACCTCTGCGTCCAGCCCTTACATCAGGGTTCGTGATTATGTGGAAACTGTCCCAGACGTCTGTTTGTGTGGAATGTCAGCTGCATGTCTCCTGCATGTGATATGATGAACAAGAGACAGAAGTCTCGTAATCTCCGTGGTCCAGCACGGCAAAGAGTGAATGACTCTTCGGTCTACCAAAAGGCTAGCATGCATATGTGACGCGTCCACGACGTGTCTGGACTTGTAAAAACTCACCTTTTGCGTTGTAAACCTCCTTGAACACCGCGCACGAGAACAAGTCGCGTCCACAAAAGAGGATTGTGAATGGGTCCCTGACGAACGATGGACCACTCGGAGAGGGACGAGTCGGATGTGCAGCTACGCTGGAGTTGCGTTGAAGACTGGTAGGAGATTGGAAAGCCCCCCCTTGCGCTTGTTTAGATGGGCGCCCAGAGTGCGTAATCGTTGGTGTTCTATTAGAGAACTCCCGTCGCGTGCTCTGCTTCGGCCATAGCACACCGCGGAACGAACCAGAGATTCTGAGAAGCCGCTGAGACGGGTACCTGTGTTTGTAGGGAAGGTGCATGTCCAGTCCACCACCTGCTGTAGGTCTGAACACACGTAGTTCAGGTGGATGAAGAATGAAGTAATCAAGATTACAATAACGGCGCATAATCAGACCAATAATCAATGTACAGGTAGAAGTCCACAGAAACGATGAATACAAAAATATGTCTATGATACCGTAGATATACCACGGGGTTCCGGGACAGCAATCTCAGGCTCGTCACCAGCTTCCGATGCAGGACCAGTTATGATATTGCGCATCTTCGTGGGTGCCTTGGGGGGACGGAGCTCTGGCACTATAGATCCTGAACGAGACGGCGTTGCTGATATCCCCGCAGAGCCACGGACTCCCTTGGACTTGCCAGCCTTGCCCAGAGCAGGCGTAGATATAGAGGTGACTGCTTTCGGAACGGCAACCTTGTCCGAGTCTGCGACTTTCGCGGTGGTAGCGGCAGAAGTCGTCGCAAGGGCGGTCGCAAAGTCCGACTCCTTGTCGCCGACCCATGAACGAGTAAACCAACGACCCCCTGCAATGCCTCGGATCTCGCGGTTTGCAATTCTCCACTGGCGAACTTTGCCACCGCTTCGATCTAAAGGTTGCACGGGTGCAAACCCTGTTCCGATTTTTGGGGGTGGCTGGACCGGGAAAGGTTTCGAAGGGAGAGGATACACCGGTAAGGCAAGCGGTGCATTTTCTCCTGGTTGTTCAGGAGCAGGAGGCGGGGGCTGCTCGACCTCCTCGGCCTCGGGTTCAGGCGATGCAGCGCGAGAAACAGGGAACGGCGAAGGCGGGGCTGTGATTGTGTGTGCTGGAAACTGTTTTGAGGAAGTGGCAACCACAGTCATGACCTTTGCTTACTTTCGCTCATGGCAGTGTCCTCTACTGGAGGTACTGTCGGAAGCTTGGCTCCTCTGCGAGCGGGATCAGTAAGACTTGTCTTCCGAAAATCTGACGACAACATACTTTGGGGGTACTTTGACTTTGGGCTTCGATGCTGCTGCGGTTTTACGCGGCGCAGCTCTTTTCTTGGGTGTTGGTTTCTCGGACAAAGCAGCTGTGCTGACACTCTGCCCCTCCGTGTCTGGAGGTTCTCGAGGTTCTATTAGCAATAGTAGTTTAGTCCCGCGAATGACAACGTAAAGAAACTGACTCACCATCGGGCTTCTTGTCCTCCTTGTCCTGTTTTTCGGTCTTGCGGGGTCGTGACGACTTCTTTGGTGGTGCTTTGCGCTTCGTGCCTGTTGCAACCGGCGCGGAGATGGACGGGGTTGGCTCATCATCGATTAGCTGGTCCTCTTCATCTTCTTCGTCGACTTCCTCTTCACTTTGGGGCTGCGGCTGAGTTTGATTCTGTGATACACTCTT